>JAOUQZ010000041.1:18436500-18448112 GCA_028564935.1 Neosilurus hyrtlii | reverse complement strand
ATCTCAGCTGACTCCCTGAGTAGTTTGCCAGTCCATCACTCACACAACCATTCCCTCCCACACTCACACCTAGGGGCAATCAGCATAATGTGCATGTCTTTGGACTGTAGGAGGAAACCGGAGTACCTCGAGGAAACCCACGCAAGCCAACCTATCGCAAGCACAACTTTTCACACCCACACTCTCACCCAGGGGCAGTTTGAAACAGCGAATTAGCCTAACGCGCATGTCTTTGAACCGTAGGAGGAATCCAGAGTACCTGGAGGAAACCCACGCATGCCAGTCCATCGCAAGCACACAGCTCTTCACACCCTCGCTCACACCTAGGGGCAATTTGGAACAGTGAATTAGCATAATATGCATGTGTTTGGACTGTGGGAGGAAACTGGGGTACCTGGAGAAAACCCACGCATACGCCGAGAAAACTTCACACAGAAACGCCCTCGTAGAGCCCTGGATTCGAGCCCAGGACCTTCTTGCTGCCACCCCTAAAATAAACAGCTAAAATAAAAACACAAGTAAAGCCCAAAATTCAGCCAATTAGAAAAGCTCAAAAACGTTCAAATGACTAATAAAAACAACAAAATAATGGTTAATAAATTCATCCTCAAAACACTGAATAGGCATTTAAAACTGCCTGGGACATTTCACTGCCCCACCACCACCAGAGAGCACCCTCCCCATGAGGTTTATCCCACACTCATTTCCTATTACAGAATGGACAAAGCACATGGTTTCATTTCAGCATTACAGCATCTTGCTGCTTGGTTTCATTCGAGTAAATTTTGAGTCAGTGTTCTGATTTTGCTATATTTGGTATGACATTTGCTCTGTTATTTGGATTTTGTGCTCTGGTTCTGGAATTACTGTTGATGATCATATTTGACATTTATTTGGTTGTTGATTTCTGCCCTTGACACAATCTCAATGACCAGTCCGAACTTACTTAATAAACAAGCAAGAACTCCAGCACAAAACTAACCACAAAATAGTAAAATATAACAAACCAAGAACCAGTCCACAGACCAATCAAAACCATTTTCAAAAACAGTCCTAAACAAAAGCATAATGGCCAAATAAACCTGGCCCAGAACTACAAATACCCAATACCATGTCAGTGGTCAATCGGTACACCCAAGACCAATTAAAACAAACTACAAAACACCCAATAAACCTAATTAAAAAACAGCCCAGTGGCCCTACCATACCCAGTCCAAAAGGCATCCTAATGGACAATCCAAAATATCCCCAAACAGTTCAATGGCAAATCAAAAAAACCCTAAAACAGCCAAAAATTTACCCAAAATTTTTAATCTTAACAAACTCCAAAACCCAAAATCCTCCCAATAGAACCCAGCTCAAACCATCTCAATAGCCAATCAAAACCAGGCCCAAATAACAGCTAAATGGTCAATTAAAACCTGACCTAAGCAATGGCTATTAGGCTAGACCCAACCTAATGGCACATAAGCACTCCCATAAAAACAGCCCAATGACCAATCAAAACAGGTCAAACAATACCATCCCAATGACCAATCAAATCCAGCCCCTAAGACAATTCAGTATTTAATCAAAACAGGTAAAAAGAAAAAAACAAACAGCTCAAATTACCAATGACAACAAACTCCAAAACAGACCAGAACCAGCCCTAAAGCTTAATGTCAAACAACCCAATAGTTAATTAGCCTGTATGACCAATCACAACTAATTCCAATACCACCACCAAAAAAAAAAAAAAAAACAGTTCAAAAACCTTCCCAATGACCAATTAAAATAAACTCCTAATTAGGTCTATCCAATGGTCAATTAAAATCAGTTTCCATAGCAACCAAAACTATTAAAGGCTAGTCAAAACTAGTCTCCTAAACAGAATAATGGCTAATAAAAAAAAAGTCTAAAAAACACCCAGTGAACATTTTAAAGGTCCCCAAAATGCAGAATAGCCAAGAAACATGTTAAATATGGCTTTCTTTAACTCTTTAAAATGGTCCTGCCTCATTACACATCTTGTCAGAATAGCAATAGGAATGAGCAGCACAAATCACTGACACATGATGTAATTCATTTATGCAATAACATACGAAGTAGAAATAATATTTTCTTAAATATTTTTGGAAGACACTTTTTTTTTTTTTTGGAAAAAATCAGGTGTTTGGTACCATTTTACTGATGAGCTCATCTGAATTCAGATGCCTGCAAGCAGCCATAACGCAACCTTGATATTATGAGATAAAATTATATCTCAGACAGTACTGCGATACCATACTGGGAATAATAAGAGGAATATGAGAGTTAGCACATTGGCGTTGGAGGTGTGGTGGTGGTGGCAGCTCACAGTTTCAGGGTCCAGGGGATCAGCCCCATATTCCCAAGTCCCTGTGTTCCCCAGACCCAATATTCCCCAAACCCGATGTTCCCCAGACCATATATTTCCCAACCCGATGTTCCCCAAACCCTATGTTTCCCAGACCCGATGCTCCCAAGTCCCGATGTTCCCCAGACCCCATGTTCCCCAGTGCCTATGTTACCCAGACCCAATATTCCCCAGACCCACTGTTCCCCAGACCCTATGTTCCCCAGACCAAATGCTTCCCAGTCCCGATGTTCCCCAGACCCTATGTTCCCCACCCCTATGTTCCCCAGACTCGATGTTCCCCAGTCCCTATGTTCCCTAGATCCGATGTTCCCCAGTCCCGATGTTCGCCAGACGTGATGTTCCCCAGACCCGATGTTCACCAGTCCCTATGTTCCCCAGTACCTATGTTCCCTGTTCCTTATTGAATTAATGCATCTCCAATTGTATTGTGTACTTTATAAAAGTAAGCTACAATGATTGTATCCATACTGTAAAAGAAGTATGATGAAACAAAAACAAACATACTCAAAGTAACAATTTATGGAATATTAGGGTTAGGGTTAGGGTCAGAGTTCCTGGGGAGCATAGGTACTGAGGAGCACAGACAGCTCATTTTCAGCGTTGAAATGAGCTGTGGTCTCTGTTTGTCCCACAACAATAAAGTTTTAACCTCCAACTCATAACTTTTTGCTTTGTTACTTGGGGATGGAAGAAAGGGTGTTGAATACAATGGCCAGGATGAAAGAACAAGTGTTGGCTGGCTAGCTCTTTACATCGCTAACCATGTACCAGAACCTGTAATCATCTACCATTCATTGAACTTGTACACCTCCTGAGGACCTCTCATTGGGATGTCTAGTAGCAGTGACAACATACTTTAAACTAATGATTGCTCCTTGCCTTGATTGGCTTGAATGGAGAAAAAACTGTCAATTAACCTTCTATATGCCAAAACGTATTGACTCACCCATTTGAAATAGGTATGCATGTACGCTAAGTGCATTAGGAGAACTTCTTACTGGTTATAACCCACATTTGAAAGACCTTCTTCACAGGCCTGCACTCGACACACTAAAAAATTCAATGCGTTTCAGGTCAGAACACCAGAGGTGGGAAACAGGTATAGAAAGATCTGAGCAGATTACATTTCAGAGAAAAAAAAGAAAAGAGAAGAGGCGTACAGTATGTTTAGCACCTGGTTCCCTGCTGAGTCTTTTCAAGTCCCAGCACAATCAAATCCCACCTACTGTTCTTGTCTGTGTCGACCAAGTGTACAAGGGAAGTGTGGAACAGAAGTGGTATAAACAGGAGGAGGTGGAAAGAGGAGCCAGATTGTGTGCTGATTGCTTTTGTGGCCTTTTCTCATCTCATGCTGTTTTTTCATTTCGAACAGCTCGCTATCTTATACCATAGTTGCACTTTGTCATGTCCTAGAGTTTACTATTTCCTCCAGTCATATGTTTTCTATATGTGTGATTATGTGTCATATGTTCAAAGGGGTTTCGGTGGTGATTCGCCAAGTTAAATTCCAGTGGGCACTGTGTATTTCTAATCCCATGCCAAGCCCTGAAGACCTCTTGACAATATATCATACGTAGTCAATGGTGCACAGTTTAGCTCACTGGTCACTAACTCTGTTCCTGGAGATCTACTTCTCTGAATACTTTGGCATCAAATATAATCATCTCTACCTGACCATCTTATCACAGATTTCAGATGTTCTTGATCAGCCAAAAGAGTATTGGTTGGAGATTAAACTTGCAGGAAGGTAGCTCTCCAGGACAGGGTTGGTAAACATGGCCAAATTTGACCATGGACACTTCAACCAAAAAATGTTTATAGACGCTTGACCATAACACTAATGTGTTTGTTGATCACTGGACTCCAGGCTCCATTCCTCTTTGTTCTTATAATAAATTTCTCTCTTCTTGAAGGGCAGTCCACTAGATTTTGTAGTGTGGCTGTAGGGATTTGTGATCATATATCCACAAGAGCATAATTAAAGTCAGGCACTGATGTCAGGCCGGGACACCTGGGGCAGTTGGCATTCTAGTTCATTTCAAATGTCTTCAGTGCTTTTGAGGTCAGTGCTCTGTGCAAGCAACTCACGTTCTCTCACTCCAATCTTGGCAAGGCATGTCTTCACGGAGTTCACTGTGTCATGCTAGCACAGGTTTGAGCCGCTTAATTCTAGTGAAGCAATTGTAATCCAATAGCAGACGAAGACATTCTGCACAGTTGTGTGCTTTCAACTTTGTGCCATCAACTTCTGAAGAAGCTACATATGGGTCTGATGGTCAGGTGTCTACAAATATTTGTCCATATTATGTAGCCCAAGACAATTTTATGACAGGCACTATACCCAAATTTCGGCCACTGTAGAAACAAGGGGGGAAACTATGTCTATACAGGTCAAAAACTTAAAGGGAACCAGGGTAGATGTCTGAGTAGTTTAGGAACCTCCCGGGATTTTTTACATACACCTAGAGTTTTCTCTCGTCCATGCTTGGCTTTCCTTCGGTTTCCTCCCACAGTTCAAATGTATTCACATGGATATTCTCCTAGGTGTGAATGTGAGTATGAATGGTTGTGTTTCTATGTTGACCTTTCTTGTCTGGTGAGATGTTCAGGGTAGACCCTGCCCTTGCCCAGAGTTGGCTGTGATGGGCTCCAGCCTTCCTATGACCCTATAATAAAAGATAAAGTTGAATGGGCTACAACAGCAGGACAGCAATGGAAATCTGAGACTATCACGAGCACAGGTCAACAGACCCAAAGTGTACACTTGGCAATGGATGGTTAAGGGCATTGTTCATAGGGCCCAGCAGTGGCAGCATGACGGTACTGGGGCTTGAGCCCCCGACCTTCTGTTTAGTCCAGAGCTATAAACACTGGACCACTACATCCATGTTCTGTTGAATCTTGGGTTTTGCTGTCACATGCCAGTGGTAGGTTCCGAATTTGGCATTAAAAGCATGTTCACAAGAACCTTTCCTACCTTATTTTTCCAGACTGGTAGTGGTTGATGTTCATGATGTAATGTTGTGGTAAATGTTTTTTTGCTAAGAATAATAGAGTAAAACAATATTTAAATGGCAAATATGTCTTGTATTTTTTTGCTAACCATCAGCATTACTTCAATTTACCTGTCTTACAATGGCTACATCCAAAGTGGTAAAGAAGTAATCTTAAACTGGTTCCATGAACATGACAGTAAGTTCAGTATAGTTTAATATCCTCCCCAGTCACCAAAAAGGAATCCAATATAGCTTTGGCATTTAATAGAATGGTTTATTAATTGTCACTGATGCGGCAATCCAAAACCCATAGACCCTGTTTATGCTGTTATCTACTCTTTATATTCTGATCTTCTGCAGGGAGTTTGGCCGATGGAAGGTGAACAACTTGGCTGTGGAAAGGCAGGTAGTAGCACCCCTTGACCCTGAGTTTATGAGGAACATCAGGCAGCTGGGGCGACGACCAAGCCTGCAGATGATCACGGACATCATCATCAAGAAGTATGGAACTCATTTCCTGGCCTCAGCCACTCTTGGAGGTAAGAAGAAGAAGATGAGGAAGCATGGTAGAAACTGTAGAAGGTTGGACCATTTGGTTTTCTTATAAACCATCTAAAGGAACTTTTATTTATCATAGATATCCAAAACTTATAGAAAATTTTAGTTTTCTGAAGATGAAGTCACGGTTGTATGTAACATATTTTGATGGCCATTTTATGGAAGGAGTCTCCAGTCCTAGGGCTTTGGGTAACAGTGAGGGGCTTCTGCTTCAGCCCCTTGATTTAAAAAAATTTAGGTAAGAGTTATTGATTAGTAGGGGAGAGATATGGAGATGGGGGGTGCCATTACTTGTTAACATCGCGAGATGAGAATTCAAAGTTTATAAGAAAGAAGGCGTGATCGTTCATGCGAACTTCATTAAATGTCATTTCGATTCTACCCCATCGGTTCAATTTTAAATATTTAAGGATATACCAAAGAATAGCGATTGTGCTATGACAAGTCATGAAGAAATAAAGTAATCCAGGTAATATTAAACCGAGAAATCTGTAATTGTCCATGAATACATTCATAATAGCAATAATTATTTATTAAAATACGCTTCCTACGTTTAGAGCAATGTCTGCTATGCATTATGAATTGATTCAAGAAGTAGTGCTCACCATATGCTCAGATATAGTTAATAAAAATGGATTTTTAATAACCACAAAGGAAGTCTTTGCTTATACTTAAAATTATATTTTATTAAAATTTTCCATTTCTGGGTATAATATATTAATATGGAAATGGTGTAATATGATTGGTCTACTATCTAGGAAGTGAATAACGCTCGCAATAAATGACAGACACTCACAGTTTGTCACTGTCTCAGGTGGCTTCATCATTATCACACTTTAAAATAATAATATAATTTTAGTTTTGTTTTTTCTTGTGTTTCTTCATAGAATATTTTAAAACACCTAGTGGTGTAGTACATACTAGTTCTGAATGAGTAAGCCAAACAGACGACGTTAACTACACATCGCTTAGCTTGACCTGAAGCACAGAGCTAAACTGGGCTGCTTCTGTCATGGATAAAATATATACAGCGACCAGATATAAATAAATAGACACCCAAAATTTCAGAATGAATATTTGATGGTGGAAGAAGAGGCATGTGTCTTGCTGCTTTTAGCGCATTTGATGAAGATGGCGCGTAACAGTTTTTGAGCTGGTTTGGACGTCTTCTGTAATGTCTGCGGCCTTGGAACGGGGATTCTTCTCCACTGCTGTCTTCACAGAGTGAAGGTGTCTTTCTGATGGTTCAGGTCGACCTGCTCGTGGATCCGTGGTGGTCTTACCTGCACTGTTATGTTAAGGATATTCAAATCGTCAGCTATTTGTCGCTGGCTGATGCCGCCCTCTGACTGACCCACAATTTGACATCTCTGAAAATCTGATAATTCTTGAGCTTCTGGAGTGCGAGGCATGCTTGCATAACTTTAGCACAACTTTGTGCACCAGCTTTGTACAGCAGTCTGACTAGTATTGATTAAATTTAAGTCAGTAAATTTTCAGAGAGGTCGAATTGTGGGTGAGTCGGAGGGTGGCATCAGCCAGCAACAAATAGCCGGCAGTTTGAATATCCCTCTGTCAGCGGTAAAAAGATTAACAGTGAAGGTAAGACCACCATGGATCCACAACCAGGTCAAACTGGGCCATTAGGAAGATGCCTTCGCTCCGTGTAGAGAGCAGTGGAGAAAAATCCCCGCTCCGAGGCTGCAGACAAATCACAGCAGAAAAATTACCATTTAAAAAACCTTGCTTTAGTTTGCCTTTTTGTTTCCACATAATATACATATTAATGTATCATAGGGAAGAATTGAGTTCAATTCCCGGGTTTGGGCTGTTTCAGCGTGGGGTTTGCATGTTCTCTGTGCTTGCAAGGGTTTCCTCTGGGTACTATGGTTTCCTCCCACAGTACAAAAACATGCTCAGTAGGCTGTTTGGCTGTTCCAAATTGTCCTTAGTTGTGAGTGTGAGTGTGAAGTGTTGGCCCTGCGATGGCCTGGCGAGCTGTTCAGGGTGTACCCCACCCTCGCTCAGAGTTGGCTGAGATGGGCGCCAGCCTCCCCGCGGCCCTAATTACGATTGAGCGGCTTAGAAAATGAATGAATGCATGAGTAATATATGGAAACACTGTTGCTTTTGATGTGAAGAAGCAAAATTCCCCACTGACTAACCCCCATTAAGGACTTTCAGGCTAATGAATGAGCATATCAGTGAAGTACTTTTAAGAGTAAAGAGAGCTCGGTTGATGGACATCAGCACCCTACGCATTCTTAGTTTCGCAATGAGCAGCCAGGTTATCCACATGAGTACGTTTGAAAAATTAGGATGTTCCTAAATGGTGTAAAAATGATACACATTGCTGCGACAGCCTGGCGAGCTGTCGAGGGTGTACTCTGCCCTCGCCCAGAGTGAGCTGAGATGGGTGCCAGCCTCCCCGCGACCCTAACTAGGATTAAGCGGTTCAGAAAATTAATGAATGAATAAATGATACACATTGTTTATTTTGCACATTTATTACACTATTAGAACATAGTCTAAAAAAAAGCATTGAAGGCCTGAGCCAGTTTTGTTAGGCTTATATAACCCTTAGTTCACGTAAATGGCTTAGCTATTAGCCCTAATTGTGTGTCATTTATTTCCCTGGAAAGGAGCTTAAATTAAATATACAGCTTCTTAGGGTAGAAGTTAAATTTAGTACAAAGATGCAAGGTCTGGGTAGCAACGAAAATATACCAGAGGTTAGGTGATTAAACACAATCTACTAATAATGTCATTGGTATCAGTCACCCTGTCTGCCACTGCTAGTGTGACGACAGCACTGAGGCTCTGATTGTGCTCTAATTGTCAAAAGAGTCAGTACCCAATGACTGTATTTCCCTTGGAGAATAATTACAGTATTCACCATGATGATCCTGTAATCGATATCTCAGCTACTCAGCGCACCTCCTGTGCCCTCATTTGGACTCCATTTAGATCTCCAGACAATTCAGCATATGACTAGAGCCATTTTTCAGCACATGACTGGAGCCGAAACACATTCTCCCCAAACAAAAACCCACCAGTGGTTGAAGTGCCTCCTGTTCTCCGTCATCCTTTCAGAGACGAATGACGAAAATGTGAAAGATGTGCATGGGTTTCTATGGCAGAAGTGTCTTGATAAAAGGAAATGCAACAAAGGGGGAAAAGAAACACTTTCCGTTATAAAAACTGAGGGATTAGTGATGTACTAGTGATCGCATGTTTCAGGGCTCATGTTCAAACTGTTAGGTTATACACAAGATCCAGAAAAATTATGATTTTGCATCAGCAATGACATTGTTTCCAAAAATGTTGTGTGTTTGTTTGTTTCTCCAGTTAGATACTTATTTATTTTCTTACTTATCTATCATTCATTCATTCATTCTCTGAAGTGCTCAATCCTAATCAGGGTCGCGGGGAAGCTGCCGCCCATCTCAGCCAACTCTGGGTGAGAGCAGAGTACACCCTGGACAGCTTGCCAGGCCATCGCAGGGCAGGTACATGCTGACGGCTATGCAGCTACTCTTGACGAAAATTGGCAATGGTTCTTTTATATGCTTCTCACCATAGACAGTAAGAGACATGGCCGGCATATGATAACCCAGTTAGCTAGACTGGAGGGACAGCAGTAAACCCGTTGATAGTGGGGTTTGACCCCCTGACCTTCAGATCAGTAAGCCAGCACCCTACCACCAGGCCACCGCTGCCCCCTATCTATTTTATAATAATAATAATAATAATAATAATAATAATAATAATAATTATTATTATTATTATTATTACTATTATTATTATTCTGCGATGGCCTGGCGAGCTGTCCAGGGTGTACTCTGCCTTAACATCTCACCAAGAACATTTCTGCAAAATCATAGACTCTACTCACCACAAGCTGTCTCCAATCTTTGCCTCTCATCTCCTACTCTTAGAAACCCTCCTCCAAATAAGTTTTGCCTAGCTTATTGTTAATTGCTAGATTTCCTGGCTCGCTTATAATAAATTGCTTAACCAACTTCCTTTGCCTTACCTGGTTTGTTCTGAACACTTCTTGAACACTCGCCAATCCGTCACAAATTTTTAGTAGCCTCTCTTGTCCATTTTGTTTGTTTGAGCTGTACTCATCTTTTTAATTTAATTTTTTTATTTTTTTCAATCTCAGTTCCAACATTTTGGACCACTTTGTAAAACAGTATGCAAATTTAATAAACTCATATTTTATTCACAAAACAAATATAGAAAACATATAAAATTTTGAAAATGGGGTATTTTGTATTATACAGGTTACATATAAAAATTTGGACGTGGCAACAAAAGACTGGGAGGGGGGGGGATCAGTGGTACTAAAAAAAAATACAGCTGGAGAAATTATGCAACCAGTTTTGTTAACTGGAGACAGATCAGTAATATGACTGGGTATAAATAGGCCATCTCTTCACCAAAAAACCCTGCAAACTACAAAGTGTGGAACAATTTTAGAATAATGTTCCTCAGTGTAAACTTGGGAGCAGCTTGAATATCTTATCATACACAGTACAAATTATCATCAAAAGAGTCTATAAATCGGGAAGAAGGCTGAAAATCAACACTGGATGGCCTAAAACAGGCACGGTTCTGTCATGCGATTTACCGCATGGGCTCAGGAACACTTCCAGAAATCACTGTCTGCGCACTTTGTCCCAGTTTCTTTGGAATTGTGATGGTATGATATGTTGTTGATGATGACCTGGTTGTTAATCTTTAGCCTATTCACCAAACAATAGCTAATTGGGACATAGAGATTCATATAGATACCATATAGATACATTTAGAGATTACACAGATGTGGTGAAACGAAGCTAGAGAGAGAGTTGGTGCGCAGCTGCTCAGTGGTAGGAACAGCCAACTCACACTTTTGACTTCTCTCTCAAACAGGTGAGGAGTCCTTGACTATTTTTGTGGATAAAAGGAAGCTGAGTGAAGCCCATTCAAACAGTGGCGCCGCGAACGGCACGCTGACACTCGAGGCCCTCCATCACCTCGCTGCCTCCTACTTCATCGACCGAGACAGCACGCTGAGGAAACTGCACCACCTCCAGATCGCCTCAGCAGCCATCAAGGTACCTCAGGCGTGTGGTATCGCGGCTTCAAGTCAAATAGTTGGACTTTAAAAAATCAGTTTGATGTGAAAAGAAAACATCAACACCAAGGAATACTGCTTTTGCACTGCGCTTTCAGACTGTGAATTCGATATTATTCGATATATTATATCTAGAAATAATATCCTGTAGTATTGCCTTGTTCTAATTTTAGCTTTAAAAAAAAAAAGCTTCATCCAGAAGCGGCAGCTTGGCACAGCAGTTAGCACATCCGTGTCACAGCAATAAGGCCTGGGTTCGATTCCCGTGCTTGGTGTTTCTGAATGGAGTTTGCATGTTCTCCAGTTTCCTCCTACAGTCCAAAACCATGCATTGTAGGCTTATTGGCTGTTCCAAATAGCCCCTAGGTGTGAGCGTGAGTGTGAATAGTTGTAATTGCGTGTTGCCCTGTAATGAATTAGCAAGCTGTTCAGAGTGTACCCCACCTTTGCCCAGAAACGGCTGAGATAGGCTTCAGCCTCCCTAGTAGGAGAAAGCGGACCTGCAAATGGATGGAGAGATGGAAAACATATGTGTTGGACTATAAATTGCATTTAA
>JAOUQZ010000041.1:18416735-18427133 GCA_028564935.1 Neosilurus hyrtlii | reverse complement strand
ACCGCTGAGTACAAGAAAGCAGTTGTGGAGGAATCACTTACCTGTTTATTGAAATTACTGTTAATGTTAATTAAAATGAAACCTACCCCGAAAATAAGCCCTATGGTGTTTTTTGAGCCGAAAAAAAAAAATGTCAATGACAGTGTCTTATTATCGGGGAAACACGGTGGAAGTAATTTTGCCTGATGGAATTTCATTTCCAAAAGAAAACACTTTCATGTATTTCATGCATATTTGTCACACCTGGTAAACAAATAGGCAAGGTTAAAGAGTCCCTCTGTTGAAACAGCCATGTTCTCCCCAGATTCAGTTTTTGAACCATTCAGTCTTTCTCTAATATGCCTAGGTACATTGCCCCAATCAGGTTTCCTTTTTAACGATACGTGATGCCTTAGTTACACTTATAGATAGTCAGTTCTACATCATGGTGCTCCAACCACCATGCTTCACTGTGTATTGTATTTTTTAGATCATACATGCTACTCTTCTTTGTCCAAACTTGTATCTGAACTAAATGATCCTCAGTTCTAGAATATACAATGTTTCAAAAGACTCCTGCTTTGCCTACAACCCTTTAACATCCCTATGATGAGTTTTGTGTCAGGAGATGGAACCGAGATGATTGCGGTGCACTTCAGTGCTTATTGTTCTCTGTGTATGAGCTATTCCTGCTGGCTTTTCTCTTAGCTTTTGTTTCATTAGTCTGTGAATGTGTGAAATATATTCCGTGGCTCACATGCATGAGGGTGATTTGTTTCGGTTCCATGAATTTTCCACCTGCGTATTTTTGAAGCACTTGTATTGACAGCCACGTTTAAAGTCTTTGCTATGAATTTATGTCTTTATCCTTTCAAGTGTCGTTTAATAATGCTGTCCCTGGGAACTTTAGCAGGCTCCTTCACCATGTAATATGTATTACCAGGAGGAGTAATTTGCCAAGAATGTTTTTACAGCATTTTTATATAGAATAACATTCATCTAACCTTTACATATATGTATTTTTCATTATAGTGCATGCCATATAATATAGTGAATATTTCTGTCTCTATTTCTTGTACAGCAAAGAGTACATTTCCATTTATGGTATTTTGGCAGATGCTCTTATCTAGTGACACTTATATTTATCAGGTTGTTTTTTTATACAGCTGAGGGTTAGAGGGCTTGCTCAAAAGCCCAACAGTGGCTGCATGTTGGTACCAGGGATTGAGATTTAACCACTGAGCCACCACTGCTCCACAGCATATGAACATTTAAATTTGATACAGCATACCCGCTGAAAATATATTAAACAACAAAAATAAAATAATATAATTCAGATTCTTCACTCTGGGTTTTTCTATTTCAAACGGAATAATTTTAGTCTCAATGTTTATTTGACTTTCAGGTAACCGAGACGAGGACTGGCCCGCTTGGCTGTAGCAACTATGACAACCTCGACTCTGTCAGCTCCGTTTTGGTCCACAGCCCTGAGAACAGAATTCAGCTCCAAGGTAAAGTACCTGAAATCTATCAACACTGAACATTTCTGCAGCGTAGCGCTGCTCGGATCACTCCCACTAATGTCACCTATTTATGAATTCCATTCCATGGTAACTTGTGAGCCTTCATGTTCTGGTCACTGCTCAGCCATGATTGTCCCATTGACCTTATAGAATATAAAGCAGTAGAGTAATGATGTTAAGCTGGAACTTGGTAATTTTTTTTTGTAACTGAAAGCAATCAATCAATTATGGGTGGCAAGGCACTGTCAAAAGAGGAGAGGCATAGGATTAGTTCATATTAGCTAACATTAGGCTAGGTCTTTTTTCTTTTAACTTTTTTTCCCTTTTTTATTAAAGAATGTTCCATCCTCAGGCGTTTCTGTGTGAAATGGCATGTTATCCCTTTGCTTGCATGGGTTTCATCCAGGTACTCTAGGAGGAATCAACTGTTGACACAAGTTGAGGAACTAACTCAAATTGCCTCTAAGTGTGGATGTGAATGGTTGGGTGTGTTGGCCTTGGTCTGGCTAGGTGTTCTGGGTGTACCCTGCCATCATCCAGTGTCAGCTGAGATAGGCTTTAGACTCCTGGAGACCCTAGTAGTAGGATTTAGCAGTTCAGCAAATGATGTGCCACCATGTTTCCTTCAACACAGAAATATGGTTAGGTTTTAATAATCATGTCTAATAGCCTTGTTTAAGTCTGTAATACATATGCTAGTCACTTATATTGGTTACATTTTATTTTTATTTTGTTTACATTTTCCAGGCCTACAAGAGCTTTTGCCAGAGTACCTTAGGAGTCGGTTCGTCCAAGCGGCGCTCAGTTACATTGCCTGCAATGGCGAAGGTCACTTCACATGCCGGGACAACGACTGCTGGTGTCAGTGTAGTGAAGGGCACCCGCAGTGCAACTGCCCCTACGCCAGCCTTCAAGCACAGCACAGCAACCTGGAGCACACCAACGAGGCCTGGAAACACGCCAACCATGAGTTTGAGCAATCAGGTTCCTGACATCATCTTGCTTTGTTGCTTTTCTGGTTGCCAAAGTTGGCACATGTTTAAGAAGAGAATAACGAATTCTTTTTATGTGGTTCCTGTTTTGGTAGACATTTAATTTGGGTCCTTTTCACCCTAGTGGAGCATAAAGGTTAAAACAAAAACAAACTTAAGATTTAATTACTGCTGAGGAAGCCAAGAAGCACTTTCTGCTCTGGACCAGATACAAGAACGTTTGGCAGCAGAAATCAACCCGCAGCTCTGTTTCTGTGAGGAAGCTTCCAGTTTTCGCTACCTGATTAGTACCAACAGGTTCTGATTAATAATATGTTAAAATATAAGTAAATTAATAGTGACATTGATCTTTAGTCTTCGGGCGTGTTCGGCGTAGTCCAGCAAGAAGATCCTAGGTGTGAGCCATGGTGTCGCACCTGTGCTTGTATGGGTTTCCTCTGAATGCTCTGGTTTCCTCCTGCAATCCAAAGATATGCACATTAGGCCAGTTACCTGTTCCATATTGCCCATGGGTGTGATTAGTCTTTTGCCTGTGTGCAAAAGTGATCAGGCGGGCTGTTTGTGGTGTACCCCATCGTCGACCGGGATTGGCTCAGATAATGTTTGGTGTCAGGTTGCACATATATTCTTTTAGGATGACAAAGTAATGATGGCCAAACAATGTGTTGTTCACTACAGCTTGCTGACATTTTGCCCAAAATGTCAAAAATGCTAAGCTGCACCACTGAAAGCAAATGCTGATGGTCCCAACATAAAAAGGGGGCATGGTGGCGTATTGGTTAGCATGTCTGCTTCACAGCAAGAAAGTCCTTGGTTCAAGTCCCAAGTTTGGACATCTCTGTGTGGACTCTTCATATTCCCCTCATGTGGGTTTTTTCTGGGTACTCCGGTTTCCTCTGACAATCCAATATCATGCAATCGGCTAACCAGCTGTTCCAAATTGCCCATAGGTGTGAGTGCCAGTGTAAATGGTTGTGTGTGTGTTGGCCTTGTGCTGGTCTGGAGGGCTGTTCAGGGTGTCGCCCACTGTTGGCTGAGATTGGCTCCGGGGTCCGAAGAGAAGTAAGTGGGTCAGAAAATGAGTGAGTGAGTAATGATGACCAATATAATATCTTAATGGGCTGTTGTTACGAGTCAGAAAAAAGATCCAGCGTTAAAATAATGTACAAGGCAAATCAGTTCAAAGGTTCCTTGAGAATAGAAAGTGCCTCTCGGCTTCCTGAGCTGTAATTAAATCTTGAGTATTGTCCGTTCTCTTGTTAGCCTTAATGTTCCTCTGGAGTGAAAATGACCCAAATTAAATGTGTCTCAAAAGTGGAACGAAACTCTAAATTATTCTTCAGAGATGTTTAATGCTTTATAATCAACGCAGTTGGTTCAACCTTTCTAACGAACATTATGTTCCTGTCATTTGGACCTGGCAGATTACAAGTAATGATCAAAAAAGGTGCTCAAATTGACTAAAACTGAAAGGTCATTCCTTTCAGCTTTGATTTTCACCTCCATCTGTTCTGACACACACATGCACACACACACACACACACACACACACACACACACACACCTGCTTCATTCTGTGCATCTATTTCCATCAGTATGGAAATGAAATAAGTATAAAGCTTATCATAAATCTGACATTTACATTGTTGTGTGCAGATGAGTTCCAGGCTTTCATGCTCCAACTGTCGAAGCACGCAGCCCTGAATTTGTCATCAGTGTGGCGCGCGTGGAGAAGCGATCCAACATTGCAAAAGCGCTACAGGAAGTTGGAGAATGATGCCATTTTACTCCTCAATAAAGCTCAAGAAAGCGCTGCAAGACTCTTTAGCCTCAGCCGCAGGTGTCGCTCACAACCCAAAATAATCCTGCCAAGGGCAAGGTAAAAGTTAGACTTGTTTCAGTACTGATATTAAATTACCTTTTCCAAAGCTGGCTCCCTGTCAGCATTCTGAGAAAACTTTCAACCTACAATATTGGGAGCTGTTTAAGTTTGATGTCCAAAACTACAACTTAATAAAAGATGTATTTAGAAACGAAAAGTCATTTATTTGCTGCTATAATTAAAATGACATGTAACTTCATTAATTTCACATCCTAGCTACTTAGCATTCTAGCTAATAAAAAGGAAGATGATAAAAAGATGATAAAAGTATAAATTAGAGAGGCACTCATTCCAAGAGTGCAAGATGCATCTGCCAGACATTAAGGGTTCATGTTGAAAAGTGCCTGAAATAACCTGAAATAAGGATAATAATTAACCTGAAATAAGGAGATTTCTTTATGACTTGCCATAGAAATGTCTCCTCCTCTAATAAACATTCATTCACACATTATTTGCACATATTTACATATATTGGATTTTTTTCACCTACAAAATGTAATTGTTTGTTACTTGTACCACACCTTGGTCTAGGAAAAAACTCATTAAAATCGGTGTATCATATTTTTAGTTACAGAACAGCAACTTGGAACAACCAATTAGCCTAATGTGCATGTCATTTGGACTGTGAGAGGGAACCGGCATACCCAGAGGAAATCCATGCAAGCCCTGAGAGAACACACTCAACGAGCCCAGGCCTTAAACCCAGGACCTTCTTACTATGAGGCGAACGTGCTAACCACTACACCTACATACAAAAAATATAGATGATGAAATAAAAAAAAAACATTAAAAGTACAATATTAAAAAATAGACCACAGGGGTCCAGATACTTCCGCCAAAAGGACCATTTCATAATGTACTAATATAGAACAAGCATAGCAAGTTTGAAAGCCCCAGCTTCAGCGCACGGCAAGTAAATGTCCAGAAACTAAAGTGTGACAGACAGATGGACGGAACCCATTCCTATAGCACGCAATGGTGCGGGAGCTAAGAAATATAACCTTTATATAGAACTATATACTATAAGCTGACTTGTCATGAATATATAGACCTTGGTAATTGTTCTGCATGCCCTTGGAACAAATGACTCGGCATGCTACGCTGTGCACAGCCATTCTATGTGCGCTTTTCACATTAAAGTTACGATCTGTTATTGTATTTTGGTGTGCTGACCCTTTGGTTATAATTTCATAGTCTCACAAACAGTTTAACAAGGTAATGAGCTGTAAGTTTTACTAAACATCCTACAGAACCAGTCACAGTACTAATGGGGATTTTGACACACTTTCTTATTTATTTCCTTTCCATGTCTTATTATGTATTTGTCTGATATATATATATATATTGACATACAAACTTTTTTTGTGTGTATGTGTGTAATATTTAAATTTGTGCATGAAAACTAATGATTGGAAATCTAGAATGTTTTTGTTATGACTCGCTAAAGTACATATCTTGATATATTGATAGTATATACACGGGCTGCATGGTGGTGTAGTGTTTAGCGCGTTCTCCTCACAGCAAAAAGGTCCTGGGTTCAAGTCCCGGGCTTGGGCATTTCAATGTGGAGTTTGCATGTTATCCCCATGCTTGTGTGGGTTTCCTCCTGGGAACTCGGGTTTCCTTTTACAGTCCATAGACATGCACATTAGGCTAACTGTCTGTTTCAAATTGCCCCTAGGTGTAAGTGTGAATAGTTGAATGTGTGTTGGCACTGTAATGGTCTGGCAAGCTGTTCAGGGTGTACCCTGCCTTCGCCCAGTGTAGGCTGAGTTAGGCTCCAGCCTCCCTGCGGCCATAATAAAATTAAGTGGTTCAGCAACACACCCACACCCACACACATACATTCTTGGACGAATGCTTTTACAGAACATAAGATGTATAAGAATTTGAAAAATAGTTCAGGGTAGTAATCTCAGGCCTTTGGACCCCACTGTGCGTTTTAGCACTAATCACCATATTGTGTTATTCCGCCTCATACTGCAACCTTTAAAGCTATTAGTAGACAATAGTGGGGTTTTGAAAATTGTGCTTTAAAAGGCAAATTTTTAGCCTTCAATGCAAGGCTATTATCACAGTTCCTGAAGGCAAATAGTTCACTTGGTATCTATTAGAGTTGAGTCATTTGTTACTGCATTGTGTTTCAGGCTGCAGTTTGCTCACATGCAATTATATAGTTGCTTATTGCTTGTTTCTTGTTGTGCTCTCACTCTTTGTTTCTTGTATTGCTCATTTGTTTTGTCTCCAGGCGTCTCGGTTACTGGCTGCAACGTGCCCTTTCCCTTTTGTACTGCAGTGAAGCCGAGAGTCCGGGAATCTACTCGGACGTGACGCGAAGCTGCGTGTGCCCAGGTGGCCACCTGTCCTGCCAGGCTTTGATCCCTTGCTCGGTGGGCACCGGAAGCCGTTGCGCATCATGCTCTCCGGAAAATCGAACCCGCTGTTCAAACTGCAACACCGGCTTCGCACTGAGCCATGGATTGTGCCGCCCTGCTGCTCCAAGCCCCACCAAACAGTACCTTGGAACTGAGACAGAAATGCCAGACTCAGAAGTGCGCGATCTCCTGAAGCAGCGTGACACCCAGCTAGCCTTATCTGCTGTCTTCGTTAGCAGTGATGTCAAACTCAACACCTGGTTTGAACCTTCATGGAGAAAAAGGATGCTCTTGACTCTAAAGAGCAATAAAGCCAAGTCAAGTCGAGTACACATGCTTCTTGGAATTTCGGCACAGATTTGCATGACAAAGAACGCCACACTGGAGCCGACGATCTCGGTTTCAGTGAACCCGTTCGGCGGGAGTCACTCAGAAAGCTGGACGATGCCAATGAACCAAAGCGGGTACCCTGATTGGGAGAAAACAAAGTTAGACACCCCTGTGGACTGCTTTAATTGGTCTTTGACGTTGGGAAACCGCTGGAAGAGCTTCTTCGAAACGGTCCATTTCTACCTTAGGAGCCGAATCCAAAGCGACAGTGCACAAGGGAACGAGACAGCGAGCGATCCAGAAGTGGCGAACAGAAACGCCTCGCACAATATCGGCTACATGAAAATGAACAGCATTCAGCTGTTTGGATACAGCGTGCACTTTGACCCGGAAGCCATTCGAGACTTGATCCTGCAGCTGGACTATCCATACACGCAGGGGTCCCAGGACTCGGCACTGCAGGAGCTGATGGAGATTCGATACCGTGTCAATCGGCTATCTCCTGCCGGATCGGTGCCTCTGGACCTTTTCTCGTGTCTCCTTCGACACCGACTCAAACTTTCGACTTCAGAGGTGACACGAATTCTCGTGGCGCTGCAGGCTTTCGGTGCCAAATATCGACATTACACGGAATACGATGCGGTCAAACTTTGTAGCTAACAAGTAACTTTCACACGCTGTTTTGATGAAATGCTGACTGTCTGACGTTTTTGTTTTTATTATGACTGAACTGCTGCTTTTGGTGTTTAATATTATAGACTGTTTTACTCTTATATTTGTACTTGATGTCTGATGTAGATCAAATGTTTTATCTGGAAAAAAAAAACATAAATGAAAACAATCCGGGCAAATATTGCGAGGTTTAAAGTCAATAAAATGCGTCCAATTCTGTTTTTAAGTGCCTTAAATAATGAAAACGTATAGTAATTTTGGAGCACGAGCTCTGAACACTGTGCTCATTGGCATGCAAGGCTGTGTTAGTTTCCACTCGTCTCTATAATCAAGAATCCAGTCATATAAACAGTTCGAAATAACTCGCTTAATTATTCCATTTCCGCTGCGCAGCAGGCCACAGCTGGAAAAACGTAAACACTATGATTACTCTTTGTCCATTCTCATTCTGTTCTTACAATACTTTGGGTAGAATTTTCACTGAAGTGGGAATCATTCAGGGAGCATTCCTTTGACAAGCACTGACTCTCCATTTGGTAAATAGCCGCCAATGTTGATTGTCGAGGTTTAATCTGTCGTGTGGTGCACATCAGATGTGATGATTTTCTTTCCTTGATGCAAAATCACATCAGTTTCATGTCCTCTACAGGCGCTCCGCCACACACGCCATGTGTTGTCCTGTCCTCATTCTCTCTCTCTCTCTTTCTCTCTCTTTCTGTAGATGAATGCTCCATACCCATTTCTTTCTTATCATTGTCCTTGCATAAAAATATCTCATAGTTAAGTGCACATCGTATGGAGTCAATACGGAAATCGCAGACGTTATTAGCATTCAGGGATGGACTTGGCTTCAGACTGAGGTGAGCTTGAACTAAAGCTAAACCATTTTTTTCTTGCATGAAATCAGTTCAAGTGTGGATCAGCATTAAATCCAACACCATTCTCTATGACAGCTTAACATCTAAAATCTTTTAAAGAATGAATTGTATTTATTTGTAAGAATTGAACTTAATTTGAGTTATTGGGGCTGGGGCATGGTACCGTAGTGGTTAGAACTTCCGTCTCACATCAAGAGGGTTCCGGGGTCAAGTCCCATGCTCAGCGAGGACATTTCTTAGTGGTGTTTGCATGTTCTCACCATGGTTGTCTGGGTTTCCTCTGGGTACTCTGGTTTCTTTCTACAGTCCAAAGACATGCATGTTAGGCTAGTTGGCTGTTCCAAATTGCCCCAGGTGTGAGTGTGAGTGGTTGTCTGTATGTTGGTCCTATGATGGTCCACCAAGCTGTTCAGGATGTACCATGCTTTCGCCCAGTGTTGGCTGAAATGGGCTCCCACCTCTCCCATTACTCTAATAGGATTAAGCGATTCGATAAATGATTGAGTGAGTGGAATTAATGGGTTATACAAATGCTTTGACTTTTTATTTGTTTCAATATTTGGTAAATATTCACCCCCAGCTCTGAGCCTAATTCCACACACTGTATACGTATGGACAGGGGGGAAAAGTGCTAATAAGTGAGCAAAAGGCTAAGGAGGGTGTTGGATAGGAGCCGAGTGCTAATGATGTAGAGAAGTACAAAACGGTTGGGTCTACACACACTTCAGAGTGGTTAAGTTTTCAAGCCATGATGTGCTGATATCTTTGTTTGCATTTAGTTTACAGCTCACACACAGCACAACAATACATGAGACTAAGGGGAAAAAACTGATTACTGACCGTAACTGAGCCATTGTTTCACAAAGAAAAGTACGCTTGTTGATATGCTGAAGTGTTCTACGTTTGGAGACGTCTTATGTACTGAAATGTTTTTTAATGGAAGGAGTCTCCCGTGTCAGTGCTTTGTAATAGGGAGAGTTCATGCTGAATTGTTTTGTTTTTTGTTTGTTTGTTGTCGTTCACTTAACATCAAAAGGGAGTCTGGTGAGCATCTGATGCAGTAGCTTGTGATTATATAGTTGCTATGATGTAAGTGATAACAGGCGTTAACCTGTTTAAAAATGTAAAATGTGGTAAATAAAATATATGTAATTGTTGGCAAATTAGAGCGATATAAACTAAATTCATGTAGCTCCTGGGCTGAAAGCTGATTATAGAGTACCATTTGGAACTTATGTATTATATAAGTACCAAACGGTTGGCTCTGCATACACACACATGTGTGTGTGTGTGTGTGTGTATACACTGTGTGCACAATTATTAGGCTAGTTGTATTTTTAGGATTAATTGTTATTGTACAACTATCCAGTGCTCTTGGTCAATCCAAAATGTTAACAAACCCTCAAACCTGAACATTTAAGTAGTAAAAGTGAAGTTTTGGCTTCTTAAGAGAATATCTATATGTACACCATCATTAGGCAACTATTAGTGTGTAGAATTATTATGCAACTAAATGAAAAACAAAGATTTTCCATCTCACTTGTTTATTTTCACCTGTTAGTGAGAGTAATAAACAAACTCAAAATTTACAAATAAACATTTCTGCAAAAAAAAAAAAAACCTCAGTGACCAATATATCCCCCCTTCTTTTCGATAACAGTCACAAGCCTTCCATTCACGGAGTCAGTCGGTTTCTTGATCTGGTCAGAATCAACTTTTTGTGCAGCTGCAACCGCAGCCTCCCAGACACTGTTCAGAGAGGTGCAC
>JAOUQZ010000041.1:18397705-18416635 GCA_028564935.1 Neosilurus hyrtlii | reverse complement strand
GTGTGTGTGTGTGTGTGTGTGTGTGTGTGTGTGTGTGTGTGTGTGTGTGTGTGTGTGTGTGTGTATATATATATATCCTGGGTTGAGAGCTGTTTTTTATTTTATTTATTTATTTATTTTTTTGCTTATATCATCTCGAGGCAGCCATAGCCTAGTGGTTAGAGAAGCAGCCATGGGACCGAACAGTCACTGGTTCGATTCCCGAAACAGCAGGAAAAATGTGTGGCGGTATGGGGGGGTACACTGCTCTGAGTGCGTGCTCACTTTGGAAGGGTTAAATGCAGAGGCAGTGCTTTCCTTTGTGGGATTAATACAGTATTGCAAAATTGAAAATTAAGTTTGAAGGTTATAAGTGTATAAAGAGTGTCTTATACAGTAGCTTATAGCTGCTATGATGTAAATGATAACAAGCGCTAATCTGTTTAAAAATGTGTGTTGTTCAATAATAAAATAAACTGAATCATTGGCAGATCGAAGGGATATAAACGAAAATTGTATAGCAATTTCCAAAACATTTTCAGGACGTAAATATTTGGTTGACGGTTGATCCTATTTTTAGCCGTTCATGCTCGGTATGATTTCCCGAAATATTGTTTTATTTTTATCCATGGCCAGGATAACATATATAGAGTAGAATATTTCCAATAAAATATAATCTGAGCTAAATGTGTACAGACTCCATTCTTCATGGTTTAAACACGTTTCTCATATTTACAGCTTGATGAGATGTTCATCAGGCCTGAAAATACATTTCATTTCATATGAAGGACAACTGAGCAGACGACCAGCATTTTAATTAGAGCTGCTGCTTATCTGAGGTTATAAAGGATCTGAAAATAAGAGCAGAAAAACTTTACGACAGTAACTGGGTTTAATACTTCCACAGAATCAGAACGATCTTGTTGAACTAATCAAGTACATTTCCAAATATTGATATATTTTCTCCCTGGGCTTTACAAACACCCTTCCCACTCTGAAATGCTGGCACGCTTGTGTTTACAGCTAGTGCTTTCTGTCACTTTGTAGGTCTGGGTAATCACTCAGCATGCCTTGTGCTTAATCTTGTAACGTCTCTGAGAGCTGCGGTATGCAGAATCCCATGCCTCTTGCTTCTCTTGCAAATATTTGGCATGTCGTGCGTACCATTTGCATTGTTTATCCAAAAGCTAATTCAGTCAATCACAGGGTCCACAAGATTGACTGGCCTAATAAGCTTGCTAACATTGTGCATCAGGATTCTGGAAAGGTGCCAACATTAACGGTTTTTATAGTAATAGAAGAGAAAAAGCCAATTTACTGAAGTGGAAGATGTGGGACGTGCTTTGGGTGGTGGTTTTTTTTCTTGTAAATCAATGAAACCCTGCAGCTTGTGTGGTTTCTATTAATAAATAATTGTGCTGTTTATTTAATGTTGCTTAGCGCCAAACCCTACTGACATACGCTAGTTTATTCATTGTAAACTTTTCGGTGTTGGTTTTTTTTTGTTAGCAGTGCTGCCACTTCGTACTATGAAACCAAAAGCTACTTTCACATCCTGTGAATGGAATATCATGACTTCGGGGGATAGCAAAAATATTATGAAATAAACATACTTCATGGATGTGAATCTAGTTCTTGGTAGGTTTTTTCGACACTTGCTCTAAAATTGAGAAGCGTTACTTAGAAAATATCCAGACAATATTTTCACGCCTTACTTTTTCTTAAATACTCAATTACTTACGCAAAAGTTTTGACTCTCAAATTTTTTATATTAATAGTAATTATTTTCCCTATTAGCTCTAAAGCAGCACCTGTAGCTTGAAAATCTCTAAGTTTGTGAATAGTATCCTGAAGACTTTATCTCTGACCTACCTAGGGCAAAACATTGACTTAACATTCAATTTTCAGTCTTAAACAAATGCAACCAGAAGATTATGGGTCATTTCTCAGCATGATGCTGCCACCACCATGTTTCAAAGACTGAATAATCCACTTGTTATGCATCATTTCTTCAAGGTCAGGTTGGCATTTGCTGTGAAATTTACTAAAAACCTCAAAGAAGAATTGAATGACTTCTTTCAATAAATAATTTGGTTGATGATGATGATGATAATTTTAATTAGCTGTAGCTGTTTAATTTACTTCCATTCCTTCGTTAGCAATTCAGTTGAGTCAGACTTGGTGACATTACAGCCATATTGGTGAGTCTTTATTTTATAAGGATGGTTGCCAGGTAATTCTGAAATCCTCCTAATTTACCCAGGCTTGGGTGCGTGTGTTGAAACATTTGCATGGCCTAGCAGAACCATACACACTCACATTAACAATTTGGGACAACCAATTAGCCTAATGTGCATGAATTTGAACTGTAGCAATAAACCTGAACACCCTGAGGAAACCCATGCAAGCACGGGGGGTGACGTAAATTTAGGGCTCAAACCTTTCTTTCTGCAAGATGACAGCACTAAACACTAAGCTGCAGTGAACCCCCCCACCCCCACCTTATCCAACCTGGCCTTACCAAGCTGACGGTGCGACTGGGTAATTTAGTTAATAATGTATTATATTAAGCTTCTGGTTGCAGGTTTTTGATCCATAGTTTTTCCAAAGCAAATCAGCCCGGACTCTGTGTGCTGTTTGTTTTTAAAGCCTAAAAAAAACAACTCATATTTCTAAACAGCTAATCCTTTTCCTTAATCCACAACTACACACATAACAGTGTACGGGCAGAAAGCCGAAAAGTCGATAATCATGTTGTAAAAGCGTGAGATGCATCATTGCTGGCACTCAAGCAAAGCGCCCTGAAACGTAAAGGCCTGCAACACAATGCATCTCATGGCTGTTTAGCGAGCACCCGGGGTGGTGCACACAAAGGCTTTTGTTAATGAAGAGTCGAGGAGCGAGACGCTAAAAGCCTCGGCGATCAATGAGAATACGATGCGGTGTGTGTGGGGGGGGGGGGGGGGGGGGGGGGGTTGTAATGTGTGTTCCTGGGTTGTTGGGTTTTTCAGCTGTTTTTTTTTTTTGTTTGTTTGGTTGGTTGGTGTTTTTTTTTTTTTTGGCGCTTCAATGCACACAGAGCACATTTCAGGGATTTCCTGAGAATGCCACGACGAAGTACATAAATAATGAGCAGTAGATGTAGCTGTGCCGCTAACTGATTACACTATAGGACTGCTAACTAAGTGGGCTGGCACAGTGGCATAGTGATTAGTACATCTACCACACAGCAGGAAGGTCCTGGGTTCGAGTCCCAGGCTCAGTTAAGGGATTTCTGTGTGGAGTTTGCATGTTCTCACCATGCTTGCATGGGTTTCCTCCAGGTACTCCAGTTTCCTCCCAGAGTCCAAAGACATGCACATTAGGCTAAATGGTTGTTCCAAATTGCCCGTAGGTGTGAGTGTGAGTGTGAATGAGTGTTGGCCCTGTGTCTGGCGAGCTGTTCAGGGTGTACCCCGCCTTCGCCCAGTGTTGACTGAGACATGCTTCAGCCTTTCCGTGACCCTAATAGGATTAAGCGGTTTAGAAAATGAATGAGTGAGTGGGTGCTAACAAAGTTCATGCAAAACGGTACCACTGAGACTTCCCTGCAAGCCGTCAAATCCTTTTTAGATGTTCATATTTTTCTAATAAGAATTCTCAGGCTCAGGCTCAGGCTGGTTTGATTGATGCAATGTTATTTCCAACCTACACCATGTTTTAATCTACTTCCTGGACTGTTATAGTTGAGGCAGCAGCTGTCAAT
This sequence comes from Neosilurus hyrtlii, assembly GCA_028564935.1. Taxonomy (NCBI): domain Eukaryota; kingdom Metazoa; phylum Chordata; class Actinopteri; order Siluriformes; family Plotosidae; genus Neosilurus; species Neosilurus hyrtlii. The sequence goes on along the minus strand of JAOUQZ010000041.1, from coordinate 18,412,911 downwards.
CAAATGGCTCTCATAAATATGCAGTAGGTATGAGTTATGGGGTCCACGCCCACATAGGGTAAAGGCAAAAAAGAAAAGAGAAAGTAGAGGAAAGAGGACGTATCATTATTTAAACCATCGTGTGGGACTATTTCCACTGTACTTTTTGTTCAAATTTAAAAAATTACAAAAATTAAAATAAAAAAAAGGCAAGTCCTCGCAATGAATCCTGATGAGAGATGTTTTTTAACAGTAGAGTGACAATGGAAAGTCAAATAAAGGGCTTCAGAGCTTACAGACACACACACACACACACACACACACACACACACACACACACTACACACATACTGGAGGACTTGAAATGAAATCAAACAGTGTGGTGTTGCACCGCTTCCATGTTCAAAAGAAACATGCTTCAGGTGCCACGGGCAAATTGAGACAAAGCCTTTTAAGTTCACTCTGTCACCTTTCCATTTCAGAGGCAAACGTGAAATGAAAGAGCAAATGCCAGACCTGCATTTTTAAAAAATGCGCTTTCATGAAACTCCACATTGGACTGAACCTTTCCGGACCTGCACTCTGGCCTTGAAACGTGTAAGTCACAGAGACGATGAGCTATAAACCCCGACGTTAAAACCTTCGTGGTGGTTGTTAATTTGCATATTTAAACATGTTACAAATGATATTTTATTATGCAAATTACACTTAACACAATATGTTCAATTATTTATAAATATAATAAGGTGGATGTGCTAACCACTACACCACCGTTATTTTACTGAAAATTTACCATCTTTTCCCCTATAATTTAGTCGTATCCAACTCCCACCCATAAAGTATTACTTCCCTATCACATATCACATACAACCACCACCAACCAGGAAGGGGCGTCAACATGGGCTTGCCCCCTCCATGTTACACCATGTTGTCACCTGCTTCTTTGCAAACTGCTGTGCGTGCAACTTCAGCAGCAAACAACACACTCTGTCCATTTTTAGGAATGAGCTTACAGATGCCGAAGTTTGGCTGGTAATTGCTGTGAATGGCACAGGGGGGTGAGCAGTTGCCATCCTTCCTTACCGTGAGAGCTCTTTGAATTAGCTCCCATGGACTCCTGGTCACGGATGGCTCATCAACCTGCATCCAAACCTGCCATATCACGCACCTTGTTGATGCTCCACTCAGGCGCTAATAATAATAATAATCTGATGAACTGATGAGTCCAGGGCTTGTTAGGGTAAGAAAGGAAGCAGATGAAGCAATATACCCATCATGAAAAGTAGCCATTGTACAAGACTCCGAAGGCAGTGTTATGATCTGGGACTGTTTCAGATGGTCGGGTCAAAACTCAGCAACATTAATGGCAATAAACTTAAATCGGCTGAATGTATTAAATGACCAAGTTATCACATCAACTGACTGTTTATACCATAATGGCATGAATATCAAATAAATATATAGCTGAAATAGAAAAGGAGTCATTCAGGGAGCATCAGGAATCATTTTCACTCACGTATTGTCACCCCAGAGTCCTGATCTTAACTCTATTGAAAGTCTGTGGGACGTGCTGGAGAAAAGTTTACGTTGAGGTTTGGCTCTTCCATCCATCAGTTCAACACAGATCCTGGTGAAACATTAAAAGTCGTGATCCGACATAAGTTATTTGAAACAATGCCACAGGGAATACAGGTTGTAATCGAAGCGAACAGAGGTCCAAGAAAATATTGGAGTGCATGACTGTCTTTTGGCAGGGCAGTGGATATTGATTCCTAAGTTATATTAATGCTGTGTAGGATGAATATGATACAGTATAATATCTACAGTAGTTTATTTACAGCTCACGCATTGGAAATCTTGAACAGTGTTTCTAACAGACATGAAAATCTCCAGTTAAAGTGTTCGAGGCTCTACGGAGAAAAAGTCCCTGTGCAGCTGCAGCCTCGGGGGGATCAGAGTTTATGAAAAAGCCCATTAAAGAAATAACACAACATAAATCAGTCATTGACAAATTCATGCCCAAAGGACACAACTCCAAACAGCCGTGCAATTAAGACACGCACAAAAGCTCACGAGCAGGCGTCCACGTCAGCACTTTTCCGCCGTCTTCGAAAGTGCAAACTAAATGAAGCATGATCTCATGACTGATGCTCTACAAACAGGCATGGGGGGGCAATTTCCATCCATTTATGTAAGTAGTCATGAAAAATTGAAAACGCTTGACTAATGTTGGATGTTAAAAGACACCACTCTATTTCTTTTTCATTCATTCATTTTCTCAACCGCTTAATCCTAGTTAGGGTTGGGGGGAGGCCGGCGCCCATCTCAGCCAACTCTATGCAAGGGCGGGGTACACCCTGGACAGCTTGCGAGGCCATCGCAGGGTTAACAGACACACAACCATTCACAATCACACTCACACCTGGGGGCAATTTGGAACAGCCATTTAGCCTACTATGCATGTTTTTGGACTGTCGGAGGAAACTGGAGTACCCGGAGGAAATCTGAGCAAGTGCGGGGAGAACATGCAGTCTCCACACAGAAACGCCCGATTCCAGACATCAAGCCTATGCCTTCTTGCTGTGAGGCAGATGTGTTAACTGCACCACCGTTCCACCCAACTACCAATCTAAGTTTGGTTATTGTCATTGATAGGGTTTAGAATAACGATCCTATAAACAAAAAGAAGCTTTTTTTCTTACTTGACTCATGTGACACGTGATCTACGATGGTGCTGACGGTGTTTTTAGCACAAAAGAAAGCTGGAAGCTGATCTATTTCAGCAGGCGATACCAGTGAGAAGGTGGGCATGCCAGGCAGGGTGAAGTAATAAAGCACCGCTGCATTACTTACTCTTTTTAGATAGTACTTAATCCCGCTGGCACAGAGAGCATGATGCTAATTTATAGTCTTAAGCATCCACTGTAAATTAGCTGCATCATCCTTAAAGCTTGAGGCTATAGAAGCAACACTGAGCCTCTAAACAAGTGGAAAACGTGTGTAAATCTTTAACCCAATGCATTATTTCAAGAGAATTTTTGCCTTTGGTGTGTTTTTAATGCAATGGTAAGGGTTGTGTAGGAGCCCCAGGGAGGCTGCAGAGGTTAGAGGACCATTGCAGCCAGCTAGCAGTAGAGATGTGGGTGTGCTGGAAATCCTAAAGGAGCAAGTTTTTCAGTGGTGGGTGCTATAAATCAGAAAGGCCACTGCGCATCCTGTCAAGGGGTTCTGTTCTCTTCTGGGCATTTTGTTGGTCCAAGGCAAGGCAAAGCGATGAGCCAGAAAAAACGAAACATCCGGCAAAATTGCTTTGTTGAAAGCAAAAGAGCCGAACAGAACAGGCGGTCATGATTCATGGCTTGATGTGAAATTTTGGAATTTTAATCAAATTCCTTCTAAATTCCTCTTTTTTTTATTATACTGTAAATGCCAAGTTTTCCTACTTTATGTTGCCCCATGGTCTTAGAGGAACATTGTTTCCTTGGTGGCATAGTGGTAGTAGTATAATAGTATCTACCTCACGGCAAAAAGCTCATAGGTTCAAGTCCCTGACTCAGGTGTTTCTGTGTGGAGTCGGCAAGTTCTCCGCATGCTTGTCTAGGTTTCCTCTGGGTACTCTGTTTTCCTCTCAAAGTCCAAAGACATGCCCATTTGGCCTCTGGGTGTGATTGCGAATGGTTGTGTGTGATTGCGTGTGGTACGATGGTCTGGGGAGCTGTTCAGGGTTGGTAGACCTTTGCCCAGTGCTAGCTGAGATGGGTTTCAGCCTCCCCATAACCCTAGTAGGATTGAGCAGTTTGGCAAATGAGTGAGTGAGTGAGTGTACCAACTGTAGATGTCTTATGTGTTGTTGCATGATATTTAATAAATTATATGGAGACTGTGGGGGCTCAGCAGTTAAAGCGCTCGGTTAGTAATCCAGAGGTTGGGGGTTCAAACCCAGTACCAATAAACTGCCATTGTTGGGCCCTTGAGCAAGGCCCTTAACCCTCAATTGTATAAAAGTGATAAATGACAGTCGCTCTGTATAAGCGCATCTGCCAAATGCCGTAAATTTAAATGTAAATATAGATATGTCTAATGTACTGAAAAAACTCACTCAAGGTCAAAGTTCACTCAAGGTCAAAGGTAGTTGTCTCATTTGAAAGTCCACACATAGTTTCCTATTGGTGTTCTGTAGTAACAGCATGTCTGTGAGCACTTATTTTTGATGTTATAAAGCGATCTACCTCCAAAAATTGTGTGACCTCGCTCTGACCTTTACCTTTGACCTTGAGATTCAAAATTCAGAGTATCTCTGGGACTCGGTTAGGGTAGTGTCCCCACCAAGTTTGGGTAAAATCTGTGTGTGGGTGAGATCAGGATTTTGTTTACAGACAAACTGGTGGGCTTGTATCCTATTGGTCTATGTGGTCTAGTAGGTGAAATGCATGAATGTCACCAAGACAAAATAAAGTTCCACAAGCAAAATGGAAGTGTACACCCAGGGCCCATTCATAATGGGTAATGCTTGCCCAAACCAAAACAGAATAAAACACTCACTTTTTGGCTGAACGTCCTAATCCTACTATTAGAGTCCTGGAGAGGCTGTAATCTTTCTCAGCCAGCACTGGGGCGAAGGCAAGGTACATCCTGAACAGCTTGCCATACCACTGCTGGGCCAATACACAACCATCCACACCTACAGGCGATTTGGAACAGCCAAATCGCCTAATGTCATGTGGATCGTGGGAGGAAACCGGAATACCTGGAGGAAACCCATGCAAACTCCACACATAAACACCCAAGCCCTGGACTCAGACCCAGGCCCTTCTTGCTGTGAGGCAGACATGCTAACCACTACACCACGATGTCGCCCTGGAGTAAAACAGAGATACAGAATTTCCTAACACGGTTTTTATGTGAGGATTAAAAAAATTTTAACGTAAGATATGATTATCATTTTTCCTTAGTGTGACATTTCATCTCATTCCAGGTTATGGTGGTGCCATGCCTATTAAAGAGTGGATTTGATTCAATTTGATTAGACACAGAACGTTTCTTGTCAGGCGCAGGCTTTCAATTGATATCGCCCAACGCTCAGACTGACATATGCTAATTTATCAAAGGGGCAATTACGGCTAATCGCTATTCAGCCTGTCAGAGTTTCCCCACAAACTCCATGGGCTGAATATGTCATATTAATTTGCCAGCTCGCTGAGTGGCATGCTTAACCGTTCTCATTATTCAGGCTTGGAATTCCTGAGACATTTTAAGTCCTATTCCCAATTCTTGTCCTTTGCGTCGCAAATCATGACTGTTTTTTTTTTCCCTTTTACAAAAGTTTTTTTCTGAGCCAAAATGTCTGCGAGAAATACCCTTGAGTAGCCCAATACCATCATCCATGCATGTCACGATGCCCAGTGATGACGCTGTTGACTGATTATGTATGCGAGCTTAGCGTATGGTGCGGCCTGTGAGATATGGAACCATCAGCACTTTAGAAATACAAGGAAGAAACTGGGGGAAAGATGGATGCATATATCAAGGTATATCCTGAAGACATGGAAAAGCATCTATTCTTATTGGGTTAAGGAGCTGTAAGCGGTTTGCAGATGAAGATGAAAGCCAATTCGCAACACACTTGAAGATGAAAGCTGCATCACAGGCTCCGCTCATTATTCACAGTTCAGGTCTGTGCCATAAGCCTCGTCCTCCATCCCTCCTCCTCCTCCTCCTCCTCCTCCTCCTCTCGATGGCTCTCTTGATAGCACTGGAATGGCTATTTCACGTTGGCCCCTTAACACGATTGTCTCCGGCCTCTGGAGGTTTCAACAGAGAAATTGAGTGAGATCTATTCCAGTTCTGAAACCAATCCAACGCCACCTCCTTTGATCGCACTTCATTAATCCTGGAATAGCTGAACACTTAACACAATTTTAACGCTTCGTGCAAAAGAGCCTTTACAGAGGAAATAAAACCGCCGCCCATCCCAAAAAAGGGATTGGGTTTTGTTTTTTTTTATTCTGTCCTCTGAATTGATTGTTTTGTAGAATAATACCATTAATATCCAAATTATTGGCACTTCAAGTGAAATGTGGGGTACATCCTGAACAGATCACCAGTCTGTCACAGGGATAACACTTTAATCCCAATGGGGTCACTCTGAGACTGGATCTCATGTCCCTGTCACACATTGACTTTGTAAGTTTTGTGTAAGTTAACACGCTGGTATAACTCGCAGTAGTGCTAGCATATGGCTCATACGTTCCGCAGACGCTGGCCATAAGTTGTAGGTAAATTATGCGATGGTTCACACACGTTATTTGTAAGTTGCTCATAAGTTGAATATAATGTCTAGTGTACACTGACCCTACACGTAACTAATACCAACGAATGCCTAGCATGTTGGCAACGTTCGAACTTATGACCAATGATAGTCTAACTTATGCAGCAGTGTATCTCCGGCAGTCGATCAGGTGACGTAGCCTATAAAAGGCTGCCGCTCGCGGATTTAAATCAGATCCGCACTCAACATTGCAGTATCATGCTGATGCTGGAGGACAGCTAGAAGGTATTCTCGTCTTATTCTTGCCGGATCTTCCATCTCTTGGAAGACAGGGACATCTCCTCCCTATGGAGTCCTGAGGAGTACTGAGGAGTACACAAATCACATCTGTGGACATTTGAGTGTAGCCAGTTGACTGTAGAAGGAAACAAGAGTAACCAGAGGAAACCACAGGTTTGTGGTTGTAGATCAGTGGTAATCAACCCTGTTCAAGGATATTTAACCTTCCTGCAGGTTTTATCATCAACCAAAATCCAACATAACTGACTTGGAGCCAAAGTTTTCATGGGGGGTAGATGTCCAGGCACAGGGCTGGTGAACACGTTGCTCTTTTTTTCTCTGAGTTACTTGCTATGATCACGTACATTGTAAGAGCTATACACAGTGGTGTATGTCTGTAAAGTCCATCCAGAAGATATTGTGTAATATAGTGTGGGGGCAAATTGTAGGGATGATGACAAGAGGTCCATTTTTTATGTTTTTTCGCAGTTTGTTGACCTGTTTAATGGTTGCTTTGCTTCCATAATGCGTCTCTGAGGATTTTGGGATATTTATGGGTATGGCATTTGCAGGAGCGAGCGCGGTAAATGCTGAAATAACAAAAGTGTCATGATGAACCCATCAAGAAAGCACAAAGTCACTGTCTTCATCAACAACACATACTGTATGTATGAACAGTATAGAGATAAAGTTTCGATATTCAGATGGTGACCAGCGAACAGTGGTTAGCACGTCCGCCTCACAGCAAGAAGGTCATGGGTTCGATTCCTGAGCTTGGGGCGTTTCTGTGTGGAGTTTGCATGTCCTCTCCATGCTTGCGTGGGTTTCTTCCCGCAGTCCAAAAACATGCACAGTACGCTGATTGGTGGTTCCAAATCGCCCAAATGAATGGTTGTGTGTGTTAGCTCTGCAATGGGCAGTCAAGCTGTACCCTGCCTTCGCTCAGAGTTGGCTGAGATGGGCGCCAGCCTCCCCGCTGCCCTAATTAGGATTAAGCGGCTTAGAAAATGAATGGATGAATGGCGACCACTGTGACTTATAGAGATATTAATGGTATAGTGGAGAATAAAGCTGGTCTACCTGACACTATAATAAAGAGGATGTGTCTATACAAGCAGCCTGGTGTCTAGACCTGCCAGAACCACCCACCACACAGTGATCCAGACACTTCGAGCTGTACTTAGTCTCAGTATGAACTTTTAAATAAAAGGAACTGCAGAGTCTAAGTTTGGTGCTGTGAAGCTACTCAGGGGGGAGTTCAGATTGTTCGTGTCCTCTGTGCTATAAAACAGTCGATAAAGTAACTCGAAGTATTTTTATATTCAGTGTTAGGAAAGTGGGAAATCAATGTCACCTTTTTTTTGTTATAGATCACATATTCCTTATAAAGTATCATGGGACTGTGGGCTATTATGAATGGATGTGGGTGTTCTCGGCTTGGTGGGTGGGGGTGGGGGTGGGGGTTAGAAGCCAGTTTCGCGAGAGGAGAAAGCTGTTCAGCATTCTGGCAGTACAGACCCGGGGTGCTGCTGAAGCCTCTGCCAGATGGCAGGGGGTCAAAAAGTCAACGAGAGAGGTCATTGCTAACGCCAGGAGCTTTGTACATGATAACTGTCCTCAATGGAGCGGAAAGAGACCTCAGTGCTGTTTTAGCTCCATTATAAAGTACAGTAGACCAAAATAATACCAGAGCCATGGTGAATCAGGTTGGTGAAATGGCATTATTACATCATTAGCCAGTAGTATTAAGATTTCATTCTCGAGCGAGTTATATGAACGTGTCTGCCTGATGATCCATGGAACCTTTCTGGTGTGATGCTCAGCATCAACTTCCAGTGGACAAATATGATAAAACATTCAGATGCTTTCAGAGTTCTCTTTGCTCACAAATACCTGTGATTAGTATTGACTACACTGGAACGGTGCAATCTGATTAGTCTGCTAGCTGAGGGTTAAAAATGTTATGCCAAATGGTTAACGCTTGAAACCAAATAATGGACAATCTGAGCAGGCGGCATCATGACTGTCATGCTCTAAAATGGAAAATATATCATAAAAACCTTTGTTTTACTTTGTGTTTATGTGTAGTATATTCTAAAACTTTGAATGTCTTAAAAAGGTACACAGCTCTGCTTGGAGTGTGTGGAACCCACCTGAACTGCCTGTCATGGTTAAAAAAAACATGTAAAAATCATCTATTCAAAATTTGCTTTTATTTTGCTTTTTATTTTGGTTTATAGTTTGTCTAGGGGACTATTCAGTGACACCCACCTCAGTTTTGGCAAATAATTGCTGATTTCATTAAGGTAGCATAGGTTTTGAAGCAGTGGAGTACTGGGCATAGTGGTTAACACGTTCACCTCACAGCAAGAAGACCCTGGATTCAAGTCCTGGACTTTGGAAGTTTTTGTGTGAAGTTTGCATGTTCTCCTCGTGCCTGAGTGCATTTCCTACGATCCTCGAGTTTCCTCCTACAGTCCAAAAACATGCACAGTCGGCTAACTGGCTGTTCCAAAATGCCCCTAGGTGTGACTCTGAGTGTGAATAGTTGTTAGTGTGTTGGCCCTGCGAGGGTCTGGCAAGCTGTCCAAGGTGGACCCCACCTTCGCCCAGTGTTGGCTGAGATTGGCTCCAGCCTCCCTGTCTCTTTAATTAGATTAAGAAAATAAGTAAGTGTCTGAGTGAGAGCTCCTGGGGGCCCTCTACTGGTATGGAGCCCCAAGCAACTGCCTGCCTTGCTTGTTGGCAAGGGGCACCTCCGTCAGTAATCACCAGAGAAAAAAAAGTCATACAGTAGAACTAGCTAGAATTTCAAACAGGGGAGGACGGGTGCAATTTTTCCCCAAGCTCCAATGTAAATAAAACAAGAACCTTTCTTTTTCATCCATAAAAAGGCTAACGGTCCTCTAGGGGCGTGTGTCGTACCTCTTGAAGGAACAAGCGCTTCAGTCCTTGACCTTGGTGCATGTTATATTTATTTTTCAAACATAGCAAAAATGCAGTTGATGAATATTACAGAGCAGACTAAAATCACTAAACTATATCCAGGACATTCTTCAATTTACTTTGTTAGTCAATTTAGAAATAGTAAAAAAAAAAACAAAAACAAAAAAAAAGGTTTGGGACAAAAAGTCTTACTCAGCTTTAACTTTACACATCTACTTCATCAAAGTACACATCTACTTCATCTACACTCTACCAGCCACTATTGCCACCAAACGGAATGTACTGTATATAATTCATGCAAATTTACTAACCCTCAAAAGGTCCGGTGTGCTAATTTATTCCTCCACTAGGTGGCACTGAGATCTTGCAAGAAAAGTGTGTAAACAATCAAACAATCTCTTGGACTTCTGATCATGAATATAATCATTAATTGAATGATTTCAGGATGTGAGTTAACTTTAGGCTAATTCTTGGCCACATTACACCATCCACTTGTTGATTATTGTCCTACATAAGCATGCTACATTGTGGTTGATTCCTTATGAATAAGATGAGCTAGTCCAGGAATGGGTTATGGCACAGGGGTCAAACTCAAGGCCTGCCTGCCAACTCATTTCATGTGGCCCTTAAGTGCTTTCAAAGTATATGATTATCATAAATTCTTCGCATCAACCATTGCCATGAAACATAATCCATCGTCAATCCACTAGGTGGCAGCAAACCTATTTCAAGTGTCGTTCATGGCTCAAGAATGATTGCAAGCTAGCATGTTGGTGTCAAGCAATGTCAGAGAAGGAAAGTAAATATAGATAGAGGACAAATCATAAACTAAAGCTCTAAAATTAACAAATAATTTCGCCATGCAGGTTTCATGGTTGGGCTTTTTGACTGGATTGTCCGATCCTTGATGACCTTGATATTTAATGATGTAGCCCAAAGTGAAAATGAGTTTGACATCTCTGGGTTTTAAGGGATACCTCAAGGGGCTGTCATTGGCTCCAGCCTCTCTGCCACCCTAGTCGGATAAAGCGATTTTGGGAATTGAGTGATGAGTGAGTGTGATTTGCATATTATAATTATAATTTTTAAAAATCACTTAAAGATCAGTATGCTGGTAAAATTAAAGCAGTTCTTACGAAAACCCTCAACACGTGTAGTATAGCCATGGCATTTAGGGCAAGTGTTCAATTAGACTGCTTTAGGGCTTGTTTTACCAAAAAAAAAAAATCATAATTTATAATTTAACACGTTTCACTCTGGAGTACTGCATCTTCAATAATGACATCTCTATTACCATTGCTTGCTGTTGCTATAGCAACAGTTAAATCCGAAGATGAAAATATGTCCATTTTAAATACCGTATGGCTTAATAAGCGGTTCTGTGGGTTTAATCGTCAACTTTGTTACTCATCATTATAAGAATGAAGGCATGTTACTTATATACTTACTGACCACTTTAATAGGAACACCTGTGTTCATACACTTACCAAATCATATGGCTGTATCCCAATGCGGATTGATACAGGTTAAGAGTTTTGGTAGACAGTGATGACAGAGGCGAAAATTTTGGTCTCAGTGATAGATAAGAAGAAAAGTGTGTGTGTTTTATCATCCATTCACTTTATTAAAAAAAAGGGAGTAAGAGGAATGAAATATAAGTCTAGGAGTGTAGCTCTGAGTCTGGATGTGCCTCAGGTGAACCCGATTGCTTTGGGTTCAGACACCATGGATTTGGATCTTGATTATCAGATACGAGTTAATAAAGAGCTTTACCGTGACTGCCATCCCTCTGCCTCTGGCTCAGTCCATCTCATCAGGCTTTTCCTGCCATCTTGCAAAAATCTGCTGAGCTAAACCAACTCCGCTTCTGGACATTCTGGAAGAGGGAAAAAGCCGACTGTCTGAACTAATCGCCTAATTGACACATCTTAATTTGCTGGTTAATGAGTAATTATACGTCCATGAATCAAAATGACTGCATACTGGCCAGTTGGTATCAGTCAAATCTATTTGCAATTATGGAAACACAATTATGTGGAGAGAGACATGCTAAAATTCAATATGATATAAAGTTGGAGAAGTAAATTAATTATTTTTAGTGGGGAAACCCCCCACCCCCCTTTTTAGTCGTAATACATGTTGGAAATAGAGACAAAGAATGGAATTTACATGCTCATATGGGCACTGCAGTGTAACAAAGGAGCCAAAACCCTGATTTCCTGTCAGTTTTCTTAGTAGATGAAGGTGTGTGTGCGAAATGAAGGTGTGTGTGTGTGTGTGTGTGTGTGTGTGTGTGTGTGTGTGTGTGTGTACTTGCACTTGTACTTGCTACACAATCACTAGTGAGAACTATGAAAATATGTTTTTAAAATACTGAAATGTGTTTTTAACCAACAGATTGAGGACTTGTGGGGTTCTCACTTGTATAAAGGGTTGTTTGAGAGTTAAAACTTTTGAGGTTCAGGTTGGAATTAGGCTATGGTTAATAATTTAGGTTAGGGTAAAGGTTAAGGTCAGGCTAAGGCCTATAGATGTGATGGTTCAGGTTAGGGTAATGGGCAAAGGAATGCCTTTTTACATTGAGTCCCCACAATGGAATTAAACACCAAATTCCTTTTTTCTAATAAAGATGTTCAGTGTGTTGGTTAATGATTAATTTTATGCTGCACATAGACAGGACAGAAACCTCATGCTCTGACATTTGTGCACAAGAATAAAAACAAGCTTTAATAAGCACAGCTTATATAAACTATTTTATTTTATTAAAAAAGGAACTCTTGGTTGTTTTTGTGTTCTGCCCAAAAAAGAATTATAGATTATGGCAGTATTGTAGTACCTCTTGTAACACACCCTGTCAGCCTTCCCCTGCCGTTTCCACATGGGTGAATTCCCGTCTGCAGATTCAATTCACACAGACCTGGCGCATTTCCAGGCCTCTCCTGAAACCAAGAACAAATTGGAGACTTTCCAACTCTTGCAAACCAGAAAACGTTCAAGTTAAAAAAGCATTTCTAAAAAAAAAAAAAAAAAAAGGGAATGGTGTCTAAAAATGGGCCTTAAAAAAAAACAGACAGCTTGATCATTTCATCATTAATGCATAATTGATCAGGTGGAAAGTTAATTAATTCATAATTAATTATTATTAATTACCGCACCTTCATACGGATTCACCTTGAAGTTTAACAACCTGGAGATGAAATCAATTTCACAGGTTTAATAACTCATACATTGGCAAAAAACAGCCTGTTATCCTGAAAGAAAAATCAATAAAGTCTGCCAAATTCTTGATTTATTATTTACAAAAAATTTAGTTTCTCGGTCGAGGCGTTTCCTCTCACGTCCAATGCACATTTGGCTAATGGGCTGTTCGAAATTGCTCCTTGGTGAGAGTATGAGTGTGAATGATTGTGTGTGTTTTGGCCTGGTGAGCTGTTCAGGATGTACCATGCCTTCACTCATAGTTGGCTGAGATTGGCTCCAGCCTCCCTGCGTCCCTAGTAAAATTAAGCATTTTGATGAATGAGTGAATGAATGTATTCATTCAAGTTAGATTAGGTCTGGCACAACACTTTGCCATCAGATGTCATCTATTTAATTGTCCTGTTTGCAATAAGTGTCACATGATCCCAATTTATATACTTGTAAGGGTCCGAAGCTTGTTACGGCACATAAGGAATCTAAAGAATAGACCAAGACTCAATGAAAACAAGTCCATGAAAACCTGAAAAATTGCTGTAAACACCGTTAAATCCATCCTTTAAACATTGAAAGATCTAGGCACCGTTGCCACACTGCCTGGAGGAAACTGTCCACCGAAACTCAGTGACTGTGTAAGGAGAAGATTAGTCACAGAAGCACCCAAGAGGCTGAAGGTCAGTTTGAAAGAGCTAGAGAGATCCACAGCCGAAATGGAAAAAGTTATTCACGGGAAAATCATAGCCTGGATACTCTGTAAAGCTGGATTTTATAGAAGAGTGTTGAGCCATATGAAATCCCATTTGCTATTTGGAAAAGACACATTGGAGGCTCAGCAATCATGTGGAAAAATGTTTCCAGGGCTTGTGAGACCAAAATTGTACTTCCCAGCTTTGACACAAAGTACTAAATGTGGCAGAAACCCAACACTCTTCATGAACCTGAGAACACCATCCCCACAATGGGGTTTATTGGTGGTAGTATCAGGTTGTTGGGACACGTTTTGTCAATAGGGACGGGGAAATTGGCCAAGGTTAAAGCTAAGATTGGGTCTGGGCTTTGACATGGGTTAAAATAGCCAGACTTAGACATATTTTGTCAATAAGAATGGGCAGGTACAAACCCAATGGTACCATATCCCAATGGTAACTGCAGCCAAATTGTTGACATGCAGGGGGTGTATATTTATGCATCCAACACATGTTTGCCTTTTTGTTTAATTAACCTTTACGTCACGATAAAAATATGTTTTGAACCTTCAAATGTTAGACATACTGAAAATCAAATGGTAAAACTCCCAATTAAGTCCATTTCAGGTTGTAACAGTAGACAATATGGAAAAGGTCAAGGGGTAAATATTTTAAGCAAGCCGCTGTAGGAGTAAAGCATTCAAATGTATTCTGTTCTTTTTTTCTCTCTCTCTCTCATTCATTCATTCATTGGTTGAATTCCTGAAAGCTTAAGGAATCCATTCAGTGTAATCATGAGTTGTTTTCATAAACAAGATGGTGGCAGAAGGCATTTTTCACATGCCTTTGTAAAATAAGTTGTAAATAATTTTGTTTGAATCATAAAATATTTGACATGACAGTTTTGTCTGAAGGTTTTTAGAAAAATTAGCAGATTAGCAGGCTAGCGAGCTCAAAGAAGAGGCTCAGATTTTCAGAGAGGTCAAATTGTGGGTCAGTCAGAGGGAGGCATCAGCCAGCGACAAATAGCCGACAATTTGAATATCCCTCTGTCAACGGTAAAAAGTTCAACAGTGAAGGTAAGACCACAACAGATCCACAACCAGGTCAACCTGGACCATCAGAAAGACACCTTCACTCTGTAAAGAGAGCAGTGGAGAAAAATCCCTGTTCCAAGACCATAGACATTGCAGAAGACGTCAAAACAGCTCAAACGCGCTATCTTCATCAAATAGGCTATTATGGGTAAGCATATATATTTTATCCAACTGTGCTTTCCACCAAGGTGATTAGCAAAAGAAAGTCCTTATTATAGATGCGTTAAAAATAATACTGGAACATCCGACAGATTTCTTATGTATGTGCGCATCTATGATCTACATTATAGGCTTGATAGATGGTGTTCTCTCATACATGCACATTTATTACCTAAACATTGACCGAGATCTCCAACAGCTGCTCTCAATTGCCATGCCTGACCGGGCCCCCAGTGACTTGTGCAATTTTCCAGACATTTCTACCCTATATTGCAATAAAGAGATGTGGCTAGTATCTTCCACTCCTCAGAGACTATTATTATGCAGTCCATTATTTCCCACTGTGACTTTCAGCTGAAGATGGAAAAAGACAGAGAAACTAAAAAAAAAAAAAGATGTGTCCCATTCGCAGTACTCGTACTTCACAGCACCTGAGGAGAAAAAAACATGCAAACAGTTATGTACTTATGTACAGTTATAAATAACTCACAGGGACTTGGTGGATGCTAGATGGTGCACATTCATTCATTCATCTTCTGAACCGCTTATTCCTAATTAGGGTCGCGGGGAGGCTGGCGCCCATCTCAGCCGACT
>JAOUQZ010000041.1:18384401-18395052 GCA_028564935.1 Neosilurus hyrtlii | reverse complement strand
TGGACAACGAGAGCTTGAGGACAGATTGACACCATGATTGCACTAAGAGGCAAGAAGAACATATACATACTGTATATAATTACCAGTCCTTTCAGACCCTTTATTGCTTTTTCCTTCCTGGAAAAGAAAAAAAAACCCTCCTTTCTCTTTTTTTTCTTTCTGTTTCTTAAATCACAAATTCCCTCTTCTTTTTCTCACTCTCTATCATACTCTTTTTCTCTTTTTGCACAAATAATTATTTACATGAATTACTATTGCTAATGTGCCATCACTTTAATTAATTAAGAGTGGAAATATCAATCTGAAAATCTTAAGTATTAAAAAGTAAATTGCTTTTATTTACTTATCTAAAACTCTTATAAGCTTAAAAAACAAAGCAAATTACCTTAAAAAATTATCAAATAACACTTGAGCTAACCGAGATATCATTGTTTACTTTAGTATTAAGACATTTTGCTGAGGCAAAACCAGGAGCAGGGTGGCACGGTGGCACCGTGATTAGCACATCTGCCTCACAGCAAGAAGGTTCTTGGATCAAGTCCCAGACTCCAGTGTTCCTGTGTGGAGTTTGCATGTTCTCTGAGTGCTTGCGTGTGTTTCCTCTGCGTACTCCTTTTTCTTTTCACACCTGTTTGTGTGAGTGTGAATGGTTGTGTGTGTTGGCGCTACGATGGTCTGGCGAGCTGTTCAGGGTGTACCCTGCCTTCACCCAGTGCTGGCTGAGATTGTCTTTGGCCTCCCTGCCACGCTAGTAGGATTAAGAGGTTCTGCAAATGAGTGGGTGAGTAAAACAAAATTTAAGGAGCAGGGTCAACACTGCAGTCCAGAGGCGTATGGTTAGCTAAAATGCTAACTCATTTGTACATCATTCATTTTCTGAACCGCTTAATTCTAATTAGGGTCGCGGGGAGACGGGCGCCCATCTCTGGGTGAAACCCTGGACAGCTCGCCAGGCCATCACTGGGTAGGAACACACTGGCGGCTATGCAGCCTACTCTCAAGTGAGAGACATGGCCGGCCTTTGATAATGTAGTTAGCTGCACTGGGGAGACTGCAGTGTCAACCTGTTGATAGTGGGGCTTGAACCCTTGAACCAGTAATCCAGCACCCTACCACCAGGCCACCACTACCCCCTAACTCATCTGTGTCAAATGAAAACATCAAATTGCCATGTATGCGTTTTTGTAAATTGATGAACCTGATAATAATTAAACTTGTGAGAGAAAATAGTATAAAAGTATAAATACCTTCATTTAATACTTAACTGTAGTATTTCTCATTACATGTTTATTTGTTGTTGTTGTTGTTGTTGTTGTTTTATTAATGCCTGGATTAGGAACATAAATCTGTCTGTAAAGGTCATGTTTATTATTTTCTTAATGATCATCATGATGATGTTTCTGTGCTCCACCAAAGGAACTTCCCAGATCAGATTATTCCCCTGGGAAAATTCACACAGTCTGATTCATGATGCAAAACTCAATGACGTACACAGTAAGAATGGCAGATTAGTC
Organism: Neosilurus hyrtlii; assembly: GCA_028564935.1. Classification (NCBI taxonomy): domain Eukaryota; kingdom Metazoa; phylum Chordata; class Actinopteri; order Siluriformes; family Plotosidae; genus Neosilurus; species Neosilurus hyrtlii. Next base: position 18,393,538 of record JAOUQZ010000041.1, on the reverse strand, counting down.
TGAAAAGAAAAAAAAAAGACCAGAACAGTAAACAGAAATGCGGAATCATCTGGAAGGTAAATAATGGGAAATAATTTGAAGTGTTAATACTTTGGAAAAATGAATTGTCACATCTTTATTCGTTATCATTCGTTATCTCTCTCTTCTTATTGTCAGCGTTTAGTCAGTCTTTCTTTTCTCTTTTTTTTATATTTTCTTTGCATCACACTTTGAGTCATTGATTCTCTTTATCATAATTACCCCCCCTCTTGTTCTGACCCTCGATCACGTCCAAAGTCCCCACCATTTTTCCTGCATTTTCCATTTTATTTTCTCTCTCTCTCTCTCGCTCTCTCGTACACAATGTTCAGTTCTTCTCTCTCACTCAGCCACAAACTTTCTATTTTTGTTTGCCCTTTTTAGCCGTGTGTCTATTTTTCACCCCGCTTTCGATTTCTCCCTCGTTATCATTCACTTTCTGTCCTCTCGTAATTACCTCGCAATGTTCTTTCTCCTGATTATTCTCTCTTTTGCACCCAGTTCATTTTCTCTCCTGGTCTCTTTAAATAGCTTTTCATGAATTTTTACTCTCGCCATATACCACAGGTCAAAGGTCAAATTTATTCATTAATTTAATCTCTCTCTCTCTATCTATCTATCTATCTATCTCTGTCACAGTTTGATAATTCTCTCCATCTGTCTATCTCTTGATATTATCCATCCATCCATCTATCTATCTATCTATCTATCTATCTATCTATCTATCTATCTACTATTATAATTTTCTATTTTCTCATTCTCTCAAACTCTCAATGAAGTTCAAGTGAAAAGTGTGTTTTATTGCCATGACTGTTTTAACATTGCCAAAACACACCAAAATATATATTTTTTTAAATTATACTGTGTATAAAAATAATTATGTATAAATAGGAAAATAAAAACCGTGTGACAGAAAAATATTTAGTATTACAGTAATTACTAAATATCCAAGATATATATATATTTCAGATAGTATTAGGATTGGAATAATCTCTCTCCCTCTCTCTCTCTCTCTCTCTCTCTCACTGTCTGTCTGTCTCTTTATCTTGACATGCCCTCCTTGATTGGAGGCAGCTTGAAAGTGTAAAGAGCCAGAGCGAAATGCCTCCCTTATTAAATAACACTCTAATAAAAGCACAGAGAAGGTGCAGTGTGTTCTCAGGTGGCCTTCCTGTCTAACTTTTCAGTCATGCTTTCGACTGTTTGTATTTATAGCCAAGTCTGGACTGATGACGCAAATTTGGGCCACAGGGTTTTATGTGGGGTCACAGTGGATTTAGCAAACCCAGCAGGAGTTAGTCAAGACGTGACTAAGATAAGATTAGTTACATAACCAGGTCGTCTTTAATTACTGAATAATTATTAATGAATGAGTATAAAAATATTTTTTAGCAAGAGCACTTGGAGTGTGCAAACCTTTACCAAATGCAGCATTAACCATTTATTACTGTATTATAACACTATATTGAAGATTTCTAGACCTACAATTTGATCCAGGTCATCTCCAAAATTGTATGGAGTGTTCACTGTTTAAAAGCTAACCTCTGATATAAATTTCATAAAAATCCACATTTTACTTTTTGCAAAAACAAAAAACAAAAAACAAAGGAGAAAGTGCACAGCGCCTTCTGCTGTGCCTGCTGTAATATGACACTTCCATGTAATCATACCATCTTACAATGTTAAAGAAACATTCAACAAAGAAAAGCTTTAAAAAATTCCTGGATCCAGAATTTCATCGGAGTCTTAATCGACCCAAACCCCACCTCTGGTTAAAATTTCATGATAATATTAGGTAACTTTTTGAATAATTGTGCTAACAAGCCTACAAACAGCAGGTAAAACAGAATTTCCTTGGCAGAGGTAATCATAGGTTGAATCTAACCACAAGAAGATCAAAATAAAGATCAATCAGTTTTTTTTAAAAAACATTGAATTTTCATTCATTTATTTGTTTGTTTGTTTATTTGTTTGTTTGTTTGTTTGTTTGTATGTCTGTATGTATGTATGTATGTATGTATGTATGTGTTGCTTTTTATCCACTCATTGTAATCATGTGACAAAACTCAACATCCTTCACAGACACTTTGTAGTCGGTTGTAATGTTATCTGGCGGGACTGAATCCCATTTCCAAGCCTCGACAGTTAATTGATCGAGACATTGATCTTAGCTTCAGCCTCTTTCGATCTGCTGTTTGATGAAGTGATTATGATGGATGGTTGAATACAAACGAAGCACTTGTTAAAGTTCTGTAGGCAGTTTGGAAGACAGAACTGATTTTCCTTTCTGACGATCATATAGCTACAGTTTCTCTTAGGCGCGTGTTTCGATCTCAAGTAAAGGTATAAAGCATGAAGAGCAGGAGCATGATGGTCTTTTGTGCCAGCCAGAACCTGATTTAAAAAATAAAAATTAATTTAAAAAATCCCTGTATTGCTCAAGCTTAGTCTCGGGAACTATTTAACAACTTAATCAAAGCAAATGAGCAAATTACATTATTTGATATTAAAATATTTCAGTATTTTATACATGTTGTAGTGTAATCTTTTTAGGTAATGTTTGTAATAATTATAAATAAATAAATTGCTTCAAAAATACGAAAAAATAAAAAAATAATCAGGTTATTCTAAGGTTCTAAAAACTGAAAGAGTACCGGTATTGGTCATCCTTACACTATAATTTGTGCATAATGTATACTCAGTGCCAGTGAAAACGCAACACAATTTTATCTGTAATATTTTGGGGTCCATCCTATCGGAGCATGAGTACTGATACTGGTACTGAGTGCATTCAGCAAGTAGTCATCTCGCCTACTTAAAGCTCAGGTGATAAAACTCTCCGCATGCTAAAGGCCCTTATCTTTAAGGGGTTCCTTTTGATGAGGCGCTGCTCCCGTCCGTCGTCATCCTTTGACTTTTTATGAAGTAGTTCTGCCTGGAGGTCACGCCGATAGCAGGTTGGCTGTGGGCTTCGCAGATGACCGAATTGCGTCCCAGAGGAAGCATTTTCAGAGTACGGCCCGTGCCGGTGTTATGTTATGTTTTCCGTGATTTCTGCGCTTGTTGTTTGTGCAGCTGTACGTTCTGCACTCCGTCATTTTTCTGGCGACAAACACCTCAGCACTGGCCAATAATGTGTTATCGTAGACTGGTGTCTGCTGCATGTAGCCCAGCCAATAGGACCAAACAATAAGTTCGCCTCACTGCCAGGGCTGGAACAGCCAATGAAGAAGGCATCATGTCGCCACGCATGCCTAGTAGTAGTAGTAATAGTACAAGTAGCAAGGACGGACGTTGCTTGATGTAGCCGCTGATGACATACTTGATCGTTTTAAAGAGCTTGTAATACAAATTCACCACAGGTCCCCTTTAAACATTTATTTTTTATTGATTATAGATTAATGAAAACTTATTATTAATGATATGCTTAACTGTCAGGAAAATGAGCAGGCAGTCAGCCTGATGTGCATGTTTTTCAGACTATTGGGGGAAACCGGAGTATCTGGAGGAAAACCATGCAAGCACCATGACAACATGCAAACCCCACACAGAAACACCCGAGCCTGGGGTCCCACCTTCGCCCAGTGTCAGCTGAGATAGGCACATGACCCTAGTAGGATTGAGTGGCTCGGCAGATGAGTGAATGAGGAAGTGAGTGAGTGTTTTATGTTGACCCTGTTGTGATGGAACATCTCAGTTGATCAACAGTTGATCCTGAAGCCCTCTAACCCACACATGTCATGCCAACCATCACACTATCACACTGCGAAGGTTGACAGTGTATATGATACCTCTAAATAAATGTACAGCAGGGGATAAGCTCTGAAAAATCTACAGATGTTGTTGAGTCCCGGTTATGCCCCATAACTAGATCGTCACTACATCCACCACTAGATGTCAGCTTTCCATAACGAATCTCATCCAGCCTTCCAAGCATCCTAAACATCACGAGGCGACGAAAGGCTGCAACCATAAAAAAACAGCTGGACGCAGTGGTCGGGTGCACGACTGGCAGCTGCATCATTAATCGCAGAGGATTCGTCTCTTCTGTCCATCAGGTGAGGCTAGTGGCTAGTGTGGGCATTCTTGTTATGATTTAAGAGATAAATGGAGATCTGTTAAAGTGCTAATGATGACAAGGGCTTGTTTTGATTGATATCCTCCTAATGAAACACTTAGCAGACACCAGAGGCTTCACGTTCGATTCCATATCACATTTTACAACCACACACGATGCCTGAGAAGACAAAATATAACCTGGTGGATGACAGTGATGACAGCTTCCAGTGCGGCATTGCATTCCAGGTGAAGGTGCGTGTGATGGGATAGTAGGGTCACTGACAAGGCTATCTGATGGGCTGATTGTGTGTGTACGCATGTGTGCGTGTGTGTGTGTGTGTGTGCCAGCAGGTCTAACAGCAGGTCATATATTAGCTGTGAGTTTAAATTATATACCCGTGTCCTCCCTCCCTCTCCTCCTCCATCCCCCCTCTAGTTTATCGGTACTTTGGACATTGTGCGTCCCCAAAGCAGGCTGGACATCCTGGCAGCCATGAGAAGGGTCCGAGTAAGTGGCTTTAATTTATAATGTACTTTAATTAATATCTTCTTCCTTTTAAATAAAAATCATTAGTCAATTACAAGAAATTATTCTTGGTCATGTGATACATACCACTTTAGAATCATTTTGTTGATTTGATAAGAAACACAGAAAATATTCTACTTTTGCCTTTAAAAAAAAAAATTTGTATTTAATTATTGCTCCTACTATATTACACAGGAATGTATTTATTTTATAATTTACTGTTTTTATCTAAAAAAATTTCTGTTACCATTTTTATAAGCAATGTTTTTTTCTTTTTATTGCTTTATATTTTTACTAATTTAATACTTTTATGTAATATTTTGCCCCAACTTTTCTTAGAATTAAATAATATCATTTATTATTATAATATACACTGTATTATATGTATAATAATAAATATATATATATATATATATATATATATATATATATATATATATACACACACACATCAGTAAAAAAAAAATATGTTATATAATTTCAAATATGATATTGTACATTACATACCATTAACATAAGTACTTCGAGAGCGCAAACCTCCGCCAAGACTAGCAATCTCCCATGTAGGGCAGTGGTGGCTTAGTGGTTAAGACGACAGGTCACTGATCTGAAGATCAGCAGTTCAATCCCCACTATCCCCACTGTTGGGCCCTTGAGCAAGGCCCTTAACCCTCAATTGCTCAGTTGTATAAAAATGATAATTGTAAGTCGCTCTGGATAAGAGCATTTTCCAAATGCTGTAAATGTAAATATAGACCAAAATTTAGAAAATGCTTTGATACCACACTGTTAAAGAATCCTTTAAAAAAAAACATCCAGGTCCTGAGTGCCACAGCGACAAGGTGAGTGACTATGAACCTGGAGATTCCAAGTTGAATGGAACTAATTAACATGGGAACTAATTCGCCAGCTCTCGAGGGAGGGAAAGATGACAGATTTTGGACATTTTTCCATCTACAGTATTTGGCAGACGGCCTTACCCAGAACGACTTACATTTTTATACAACTGAGCAATTAAGGGCCTTGCTCAAGGGCCCAACAGTGGCAGCTTGGTGGTACTGGTGCTTGACCTTCAGAGCAGTAATCCAGAGCCTTAACCACTGAGCCATCACTGCTGCCCGGATGACGTACGGTCAGCTTCCTGTCACTCACAGCGTTCACTGCCTAATCATGGCCATCTGTGAGCTCATTCGTACAAAAGGGCAGATATTGCTATCCCCCCGAGCGTGTAAAATCTGTAAATTACAACCTCCCTGGTGAAGGTAATGACTTACTGTATAAAAATAACGACGGTATGTTCAATAATATGACCATTTCGATCTCTCAGCTACTGATTATATATTCATATTGTACCATATATATTGGTGATAAATTACTTTAAGGTAAAATATTATTTTTACAAATAGCATGCAGATGGATTTTAAAGTCAGTTTTTATAAAAATTGTGCTAATGTTGCAAATTTTTTACATTGGTTACAGCTTTTGTTTTTCCGTTACAATATTATAACTATGTGTTTTATTTGATATTTATTTTGAAATAGGCTGCTGCCACCTAGTGGATGGATGATGATTTATGTTTCATGGTAATGGTTGATCCAAAGAAAGTATGATGATCATATTTTTTAAAAGCTTTCACAAAAAGGCCACAAAAAAATGAGTTGGTGATTCGGATTTTGCTGTAAATAGTTATATATGCACAGTAGAATAGTTTTATAGATATATATAGCGTTATATATACCCTGTGGCGTAGATACGGAAAAGCGATTTTCTTTACCTCGTTCTCGTCCTCTTCTCTTCAAAGGCATGATTCTGCAGTAACAGCTAAGGTGAAGATTCACAGTCTTTTATATCACAGAAAAAAAGGTATGATCACCGTGAACATCGTATGATACCACCGGTGCTTGTCAATGTTCACACGCTGTTCACGGTTATCATGGGATGATGGCGGTGGTGCCACATTGTCACATAGGAATGACAGTGTTTTCGGTATTTCCGCAAAAATGTGGCGGAAAAATCATTCATGTTTGAATTTATCGCGAGTAGCTGCAGAAGGCTGCGGTGCTGACGTTTCTTAATGCCAACTTGCGCTACATTCAACGACACTCACACATTGCTCTGTGGTGTCGGAAGCATCGAGAAAGGGGCATTAATCTTTTGTACCATGAAAATACAGATAGTATCTTTTTTCCCCCCTAGATGTTGCAAATATTAACCTTAGGGTCATCTGACTGTATATATTTTAAGTTTGCTTCCAGGGCAAACAAATGATCCATTTTGTTACATCCTGTTTTATTTGTCATTAACTCACAACGACAGTTACACAAATGACAAGAATGCAAAGCTCTCTTCGTTGATCATTAATGTATTCTAATAACACTTTTTAGAAGGAAAGCATACAGATGCTCCTGTGGTTGTTGCTGTGCGTGAATGAAAAGCCTTCAGAGAATAGAACATCTTCTTTTAGAAGCATTTTTCTAGCCAAGGGCAAACATTTTTACTCTGGACTTGCTCCAGTGCCGGCTTATAGATTTATGGCAGCAGCATTGCAGCAGTTTGCTCTGAGAGTGAAAACCCTTCTGCTCTTTTATTATTTATTTTTTTATTTAAATTTTTTTTATTAGGCAGCCTGGGTTTATTGCTAAGCATCTGGTTTTAAAGGACGGCGCTCCATGTAGGCAGCTGAAAATAAAAAATCAATGAGCTGAAGCTGATTTTCTTGACAAGGCAAGAAGAAAACAAAACTAATCTTCTTTGCCAGCCTTTTGGTTTTTCCTTTTGGTGTGATTTGAAGGCAGCACTGTGTCGCCATCAGATTTAAAGCTGCTAAGTCTTCAGGATGGAGAAATTTAAGATCTCTTGGTACAAGTTTCTTTATGCTTGTTTTCTTTTTCATTCCAGTATGAGTTTAAAGTGAAGAACATCAAGAAGATGAAAGTCAGCCTGGTCGTAGCAGTGGATGGTGTCAAAGTGGTGTTGCATAAGAAGAAAAAGGTCTCAAAGGGCACTCACCGTCTTGTCTTTTCGTATCGCGGATCTCATAATTTTAAGCATTTTAAACTATTTTAATGTAAATGCTTGATATTTCCTCCAGAAAAATGCATATAGCTGGGATGAAAGTCATATAACTTTGGCACAGGATCCCATTTACAGGTAAGGAAACGTCCAAAAAGGGCTTAATCATTTCTTTATCTGGGTGACTCTTGATTATGCCCTGGGGCAAACATGTCTGGAAGGACTGCCATTGTAATGATGACTGGTTGCATTATTTTTTGGACCTAGTTCTGAAATTTCTTTAATTCCAGTCCATTGCTGGACCAACACACACATGACCAATTTGCCCTAATGTGCATGTCTTTGTCTGCAGTACAGCTGTAAAAGTAGCAAAACTGCATGATTTCAGATATGATGGAACTCTTGTATGCAGGTCAGTAATAATTCTGAATGGAGAGGGGGGATTATCCAAATTTTCCAAATTGGTCTCCTCGTGGACGCACAATCCAGCAGTCGTACACTTTGACATAGGTCTTTCTTGGGTTTTGGAGAGGGATCATCTGCACCCTTTCCTGAGTCCCCAGGTGCAAATAATGTGGCAATAAAATCAATGAAACGAATGACAAGGTTATCCCATCAATGGACTTATGTGTCCCTGATGGCACAGATATAAAATTGGGGCTCAAATAAGGAAAAAGTAGTTCAGGGAGCATAAGGAATTATTTTTACACGTATTGGCACCACAGTGTCCTGACATTTGACAACTTTTGAAAGTCTTTGGAATGTGCTGGAGAAGACGTTATGGATTGGTTCAGTTTTCCCCTCATCAATTCAAGGTGTTAGTGAAAAATTTGGGCCAGGCACTGTTTTTTTTTTGTTTTTTGTTTTTTTTTACAGTGTAATATTGGTCTTTTTTATTGTTTTATATGAATTCCTTTCTATTTCCAGAATATTCTATGTGTCCCATGACTCTCAAGACCTTAAAATCTTCAGTTATATCGCAAAAGATAAGAAGAGCAACGTATTCCGCTGCAACGTGTTCAAATCCAAGAGGAAGGTCAGTTGACTGATTGACACTGACCGGGCAAACCAGTATACAAATGGGATTCTTAATGTGTTTCTGCAGTGCAGATTAATTGATTTGGTATGGATATGGAACAGGCCTAAATCTTATGTGATTAGGGTTGAATACTAATGAGTTTGATAGACGTTGATACAGTCTCTTTTTTATTACCTGCACCACAAGCACCAATAATTCTTCTGAACTGAAGAGTATGAAACCATTATCTACATACAAATAGAGTTAATTCCTTTTCTTTCCTTCTCTTCCATTGTTCTGGTGTCAGAGTCAGGCGATGAGAATTGTGCAGACAGTCGGCCAGGCATTTGAAGTTTGTCATAAACAGAGCCTGGACACTGTGGATGGTAAGTCATGGTCTTCATAATCTGGTATCTTTTTGTCTAATTCAGCTATATATATATATATATATATATATATATATATATATATATATATATATATATATATATATATATATATATA
>JAOUQZ010000041.1:18361493-18374876 GCA_028564935.1 Neosilurus hyrtlii | reverse complement strand
GGGCCAACACACACACATTTATTCACCCAGGGGCAATTTGGAACAGCCAGTTATCCGAATGTGCATGTCTTTAGACTGTGGGAGGAAACCGGAGTGCCCTGAGGAAACCCATGCAAGGACCATGCGAACCCCACACCGAAGATCCAGGACTCAAACCCAGGACCCTCTTGCTGTAAGGCGAATGTGCTAGGCCACCGTGCCGCACCACGTCTGATTTTTATATTGCTTTGTGCCGATTTGTTTTTTATAAGTGCATTAGGAAGAGCTGTAAACTTAGCAGGTAAGTGCTTGGTCAGCTTATCCTTGAAGTCGGTGACACATTTGGAGAGCAGATTAAATAATAAGACAATGAAGTGGGAATTAAAAGCGCTATAAAATTATATTACAGTTTCATAACCTTGATTTATTATTATGTGGCTAGATTAAACTGTGTGCAATTTCATGTCCTGTCCGTAATACGTTTTCAGCCTTTCGCACTTTCTGCCTAATGGGTAAGTGGTTTAGTAAATGCTAACATGTCTCATAATCTAAGCCTTATGTGAGGACATTTTTTCTTTCTGCTCTCTCTCTCTCTCTCTCTCTCTCTCTCTCTCTCTTGCTCTCTCTTGCTCTCGCTCTCTCTCTCGCTCAGTGTTGATCTGTACAGTGCTGCACTGAGTCTTGATGATTTAACATAGAGTTCTGAAATTCCTTTAAGGAGTCACTGTCTATGGAGCTTACGGCGCACAAATGGTACGTTTCCAAGAAAAGTTTTTTTTTTATTACTCTATATCACTATGACATTCATGCAATTCCAGTGTTTAATAATGGTGTGGTGATACATATGCATAAGTGTGGAGAAATATAAGTTGTGTGTGCATTCAGAACAAGATGTAAGAACAAATTGACTGACTCATTACTATTAAAACCTTGTAGATTTCTATTAGAATTAGAATACTGTACCATTAAAAATACACTGTCTGGAAGATTCTGGACACTCCACTGTATTTTTAATATCTTGAGAATTTTATGTAAATGCAAAGTGTATTTTAAGTTTCTTGCTATTTTCACTTTTCCTTTTCCAATTAATGCTGCCACAATTGCAAGTCACGAGAATTGCATGTTCCTATGAAAGAACTGATTGCTAATTGGTTTAAATAGCCTCTAAGGTTAGCTAGCTTACCTTAGCATCAATAAGCATTATGAACTATAATAAATAAGACCCTCAGCATCCTGCCAGGTTAGCTACCAGGCTAATGATAACAATACGTCATGTTTTTGAAACATTATTGTTTGTGAAACATTATAGCTATGACCGAAATCCAGTCAGTTTTACTTATATTAATGAGTTAGCTATTAACCCTGGCGATACTAGCAGTGCATCGTGTTATGTTAGCTAATGCTAGCTGCATGAACCATGTTATCAATAAAAATGACTTAAAAAGCTATAAATATAAAACATGCAGTCAATAACATTAACAGTATAAAGCCGTGTCCACACAGGAACCGCCAAGCAACTACGCAGAGTCAATACACACCAGTCAAATGAGTGATGAGGTGCTAAGTAGGCACGAATTGAGTTCAACTGAGCTGAACTTTCACATAACGCGAAAATGTTTGCATTTATTTTCAATAAAGAATCTCACCATAACATAACTCACTGTCTTTTCACCAGTATTCGAAAACTTGTTTCTCCTCGAGAACAAAACCATAGACTAAACAAGAAAACACTCTGTGAAGTGCAAGTGTACTCCGCGCACGCTATATTTTTCCTGCCATTTCCTTCATTTAATGGGCTGCCTGTGTGGGCTCGTGAGCATGGACATGACAACGAAATCGAGCTTATGGCTTTACGATGTTTGCATAACTAAGGAGCTCCAGAGATCCGCTACAAACAGCCGATTTAAAGGTTCATCATTCATTTTCTAAGCGTTTTCTAAGGTTTAATCCTAATAAAGGTCGCAGGGAGACTGATGCCTAGCTCAGCCGACTCCAGACTAAGGCACGTTACACCGTGAACAGCTCGTCAGGCCGTTGCAGGGACAGTCATATATAGTTACTTATTTAAAAAATTTAATATTAAATATTTATTAATGTAATATTTATGGATGTTGTATTTTGATGTTTTTTAGGTGGGGCAATTGTCCTCTAAGTAAATTGTCGATCATGCAATGCTCCTTCACTCTGCTCATCTTCATTGGTGCAGTGAGGTCACAAGTCAATCCAGGTAATATAATATGTTCTACTATAAATGTGATATAAGAAATTAGGCTTTGACCACCTCACAACATGCCCATTGTTGATTATTTTCCTATAGCTTGCACAGCACTTATTCTAAAACACTGCCCACAAAATAGTAAGCACAACTCACACTCATTTGCCAATCTGCTTAACCCTACCAGTGTCCCAGTAGGCTGGTGCCTATCTAAGCCAACACCGAACAGCTCACCAGACCATCGCGGGGACAACACACGGACAACTATTTACACTCACATCCATACCTAGGGGTAATTTGAAACAGCCAATTAGCGTAATGTCCATAACTTTGTACTGTACTGTACTGGAGGAAACCAGAGTACCCGGAGTAAGCCCACACAAGCACTGGGAGAACATGCAAAGTCCACACAGAAATGCCCAAGCCTGGTACTCAAGCCACTACACCACTGTGCCACCCACATTTCATACTGTCTCCGTGTTTAAAATGAGATTGTGTTTAAGCTAATGCTTTTATGTTTCTTGCATAAACTGTCAGTTTACAACAGCAACTCTATTCATAGGAAGGAAGTGACAGTGATGTCTGCTGTCTGTTTAGTCTAGTAAGGCAAACAAAATATTCTTTTATTCTCAGTGACTGGATTTTTCCAGCTTCCTCACTAGCATCGTACAGTATGACTTCATGGCTATAAGAAAACGAGGCACTGCATCATCATGCACCAGTATTAAGACGTGTGTAAGCACTAAAGGAATTTATTTTCAAGCCTATATAATAAGAAGAAGAACCTTTATTTGCGTACCATCTCTCTAACTGGTCTCTTTTTAAGTAACTGGACTGGAACAGGGAGGTCATTCACATAGAACTGGCGCACCAAGGAGGCCATGTTGGGGGGTCCAGTGGCTGCTTAGCCTGCCAAGGTTAACAAGATGAGTGGAGTCACAGAGTTTATTTGCTTCTTTTAGACTTCAGCATCCTTTCATAGATGAGCATGAAGTAAATCACTAAGTTACAAGGCTAGCATACCTAGCAACATGGGCAGTGAGGCAACCTGTATGTACAGTAACTCAAATAACCACTCTTAACAACAGGGCTGAGCAGAAAAGGGTCTCAGAACACCCAAATCCTGCGACTCAGAAGTTACAGACAATCGTAAATACATGAGTTAAGTAACAACAAATGCAAAATTGACTGAATTTTAAAAAGAAAAAAGGAAGTCAAGTGGGGGCAGAGCACATCTGCCTCACAGCAAGGAGGTCCTTGGTTCAAGTCCCAGGCTTGCACATTTCTGTGTAGAGCTGCAGGTTCTCTCTGTACTGGTATGGCTTTCCTCCAACAGTCCAAAGACATGCAGATTAGGCTAACTGGCTGTTCCAAATTGCCCCTAGGTGTGAGAGGGGTTTGAATGGTTGCATGTGTTGATCCTGCAATGGCAGAGATAGGATACAGCCTTCACTGGAAGGATTAATCCATAAAGTGCCAAAAATGTATAAATAAATAATTTGAACCCACATGCTTTTATATTCCAGACTTTAAAATCAAACTTACAACATTAAAACTACATTAATTTCAGTCTCACGGAGCAACAAGGATAGTCCTGCCCCCCCCCTCTTTTTTTTCGCTCCCTGGCCAATAACATAAAGACCCTCTGTGTCCATGCCGAGGCCTCCTGAAAGGTATTTGGTATTTGGGTGTTTACCTTTGGGGTGTGGGCTGTGTCAGCGGTCTGCCTGTTTCACCCAAAAAAACTCCTAGAAAGTCATTAGCTGAAACAAACCCACCGGTTATACTCCATAAAAACATTCATCTTCATGTGTGTTCATGTGTAAGATCTTATATACATGAATATATACATATATTATATTATATAAAGGAAACAAGGTGAATTTAAAATGATTTATTGTCATGAAATTAGTTGCTGAGTGAGTAAAATGTTATAGCTGTAATTTCAGTTGGATTCGTTTTAATGGCTAAAGGATTCCTCACAAAGATAGTAATGCATCCGTGTGTGTGTGTGTTAGCTACGTGCAGATATCCACTGGGGATGACAGGAGGAAAGATTCAGGATGAGGATATTTCAGCATCCAGCCAGTGGTCGGAGTCGACTGCAGCTCGATATGGCAGGTAAAGTCATACATAGATTATATAGATCATGCAGCACTAACACTGGAGGCTCCTCCAAAAATGTTAAATAACGAGTTTGCAGATAAATTACACACGCTGTTAATTTGTGGAGCATCAGCCTCTGTGTCTTGATTGAGAAATGATTACACATTAGCACAAAAACATTAAAGGGGTGCCATTCATTTACCAGGCAAAAATAAACAGTACATTGTTATCACGTGGAAATAAAATAGAATCTGCCACAATGTCTTTCTGAAACCATTTGCTTACTCCTGAACAGGAGTTTCAATGACCCTTGCACCGGGCACCATGATATTAGTAATATTAGCCATCTTGAGTTGAGAGTTCAGCACTATTGTCATAAACAAAGTGGTGGCTGTCAGCACAGACACAGTTGACAAAAAATATTTAAGTAATTTCAAACATGTCGGATGTAATCTTTGTGTGTGTGCTTGTGTGTGTGTGTGTGTGTGTGTGTGTGTGTGTGTGTGTGTGTGTGTGTGTGTGTGTGTGTGTGTGAGTCAGAGAGAGATAGAGAGAGATAGAAAGAGACAAAGAGAGAGATAATCCTGTCACAACAAAAATATGGATTTTTACATACAGTCACCCTGCAAAGACAATCCTTCCTGGCATACTTTATTTTGCATCTCTAATCACAGGCTGGATTTTGATGATGGAGACGGTGCATGGTGCCCAGAAGCAAATGGTCCCCGGAGACAAATGGAGTTCCTGCAGATTGATCTCCGCATTCAGCACTTCGTCACCCTGGTGGGCACGCAGGGGCGTCATGCAGACGGTGCGGGCAACGAATTTGCACAGCGCTACAGGATCAAATACAGCCGTGACGGCTCCCGCTGGGTTTCCTGGCGTGAACGTAAGGGCAGTCAGGTAAGCTGATGCCATGTTCTTTTGAAACGAAGGTATGAAATCCAGGCTTAACCCTCAGATCAAGGCCTCCTGGTGGCAGATGTGGGTGCACTAGTGGAAGTGTTCATGACATGTACATAGGTCATGTGAAAGGAAAGATATTTACTTAGGATTTACCTCTCATAAGTTCTTCTTTTATCAAAATCTACTTACATTTGTACCCAGACACAACTTGACCGGACAATAACTTTAATTAGCTTGTTGTTGGTCTTGGTATGATTACTACCACTCTTTCTTCCCAGATTATCGAAGGCAACAAGAATGCCTATGACATAGTGCTGAAGGACCTGGAGCCTCCAATCATTGCTCGCTTTGTGAGATTCATGCCCATCACCGATCCCACTGTCTCTGTGTGTATGAGGGTGGAGCTGTATGGATGCGAGTGGCTAGGTAATGTCCAGTGCTACTTGTAATCCTATAGGAAAATCGCACAGTGGCATACTGACAGATCAATGGTTGGAATCTGAGACAGACTATACAGATTAAAATATTAATGTACTAAAGTATTAAAACTCTGCAGCACCATGCATGTCAGGAAACGATGACCTGAAAATAGATAGGGAACAGCCTTAACGGATATAAATTGGAAGAGGAACAATTAAATTTCATTATAAAAAGAGCATAAACCTTCACTAAGCCCAGCAGTCGTATCGACTTGTGTGCACGTTGCCCTGCAATGGCCTGGCAAGCTGTTCAGGGTGCCCCACCTTTGCCCAGAGTTGGCTAAGATAGCCTCCAACCCCCCCATGACTCTAGTAGGAATAAGAAGTGAATGAATGAATGAACCACTTAATCCTAATTAGGGTCGCGGGGAGGCTGGCACCCACCTGAGCGAGGGCAGAGTACACCCTGGACAGCTCGCCAGGCCATAGCAGGCCAGAAACACGCTGGGCAACCCAATGGCCTACTCTTTACGAAAGTCACCAAAGGTTCTTTTACATGCCTTTGATAACCCGGTTAGCAGCACTGGGTACAGCAGTGACAGCCCGGTGATAGTGGGGCTTCAACCCCCAACCTTCGGATCAGTAATCCAGCACCCTACCACCAGGCCACCACTGCCCTGAATGAATATAACATGCCAAGTTTAATTTTAATGTTTTTTCCTCTAGATGGCCTTGTGTCGTACAGCAGCCCAGCTGGAGAGGAAATGACTTTTGGCGGACAACAAGTTTACCTTAATGATAGTGTGTACGATGGAGCCATGGGGTACAGGTAATTATCCCAATATGCATTTTACCTTTATCTTTACTATTAACATTTTCCCAATGTTTTACTTCATACTGAATAATACATACAAATCATCTGCTTGGTTTGATTTCTCAGCATGACGGAGGGTCTTGGGCAGTTGACTGATGGAAGTTGGGGTCTGGATGATTTCACTAAAAGCCATGTTTATGGTGTTTGGCCTGGATACGACTATGTGGGCTGGAGCAATGCTAGCTTTTCCAGCGGCTCGGTAGAAATGACGTTCGAGTTTGATCGCATCCGAAACTTCACATCAATGAAGGTCAGTGTAAAAAGGTGTATGTAATCAAAAGTTTCCATGCCAAGAAGTGTACATATCCATCCATCATCTATATCCAGACCTAACCTATCTGTCAGGAGGAAGCTGCAGCCAATCCCAGCTGACTCTGTGCGAGAGGTGGGGTTACACCCTGAAGAGCTGTCCAGACTATTGCAGGGCAAACACAGGCACAAACAACCACTCACAATCACATTCACACAGTGGGAAGTTTAGACTATCCACTTGACCTAATGCGCATGTTTTTGGACTGTGGGAGGAAACCAGTGTACCCAGAGGAAACCCACATAGACACAGGAAGAACATGCAAATTTGGCACAGAATGGCCGCCCAAACCTTCTCACTGTGAGGCAACAATGATGCCCCCAAAATCATAAACAATTGAAGGACTGTCTGGACCCTAACATCAGTTCTGGCCATTAAGGGACCAATAAGTATGATCTCAAAATTACTCCTTTTTTTTTCTTTTGTACCAATCATCTCTGTTTATCCTGTCAGGTTCACTGCAACAACATGTACACATCAGGAGTCAGAATATTCCAGAAAGTCGTATGTTACTTCCACTCGGAGACTGACTGGGAAGCCAGGCCTGTTTCGTTCAAGCCCAAAGTAGACAGTACTAGTACCAGTGCTCGATTCATCACAGTAGCTCTGGGGAATCGCATGGCCAATGCCATAAGGTGTCAATTTGCCTTCAGCGACACTTGGATGATGTTCAGTGAGATTACTTTCCAGTCAGGTAACGTGATTTTACTTAAACCTTTTTACTTTGTAATGTATTATTGCATAAAGACTAGTCGCATTTGTCATTGTGTTCAAATAGATACAAGATACTACTAATGACAACAAAGTAAAAAAATCTAGTAAATTTTGTTTCTCCAAATTCAGATACAGCAGTGTATAATACTTCTCTTGTTCCAACAAAACGTGGCCATCCTACAAGCACACAGCCAGGTAATGCATTTAGCTTTAGTGTTGGACTTTCCAAAATGTTTTCAATGGATTTATTTTCCATATAAACGATGAAATGAAACAAAGGAAGTCAACCAAGACATTTTTCTTTGTTTTCCACCAGTCTAAAGTAAATAACAAGGAACCGGAGCTTATAATAACTGATTAGCATTATAAACTATGAACTGAAATAGTATACGGGCAAGTAACACCACCTGAAGTAAATTTAACAGGCTACATTTTTAAATGCCATATAATAAACAACTTATTAACCTTTTCTCGGTCTGTATAGAGAAATCTCATCCCATGGTCTTTTTGCACTGACCTCAACTGTACTAAACAACTTGAACTGTACAGACCTCACAATAGTTTATCTTTAGGGCTAGAAAATTGTATCTGCCATTAAGATATAGTGACAGCTATCATTAACTGTAGGTGGCACTGTTTTTAGCTATTCTTAGGTGGTAATTGATCTGAATATATTTTTAGAAGAGTTATTTACTTGTTATTATTTACTTGTTATCTACACTAGGACTTGATCCCACCCATAAGATTGATGACAGCAACACGCGTATCCTCATAGGCTGCTTGGTGGCCATCATTGCCATCTTGCTGGCCATCATAATCATTATCCTCTGGAGACAGGTCTGGCAGAAGATGCTAGAAAAAGTGAGTTGTTATTATTTTCATAATCCATCCATCCATTTGCTGAACTGCTTATTCCTGCTTATATAGGTCACAGCCAACTCTGGGGGCGAAGGTGGGGTACACCCTGAACAGTTTGCCAATCTATCACAAGGCCAACACACACATAACCATTCACAGACACTCACACCCACACCAATTTGGAACAGCCAATTAGCTTAATGTGCATGTCTTTGGTCTGTGGGAGGAAACCGGTGTACCTAGAAGATACCCCACACAAGCATGCAAAACACACGCAGAAATGCCCTCACCGAGCTTAAGACTCGAACCCAGGACCTTCTTGCTGTGAGGCAGATGTGATAACTGCTATGTCACCATGCCTCCCTATTTTCAAAATAGCATTTTACCTATTTGTTATTTGTAATTGTTCTAGGCCTCACGTCGGATATTGGATGATGAGTTAAGATCTCGTCTCTCAGGCCACCGAGAAGATGTTTCTCATCGTCGGTCGTCTATCTCTAGTGATTCAGAATCTACTTGCACATATGAGAGAGTTTTCCCACTGGGATCCGAGTATCATGAGCCATCCCACTTACGGAAATCACCAGAATTTCAGGCAATGGAAAATCTTGGTAAGAGGTAACCTCACTTTATCTTGTGTAGTTGTAGGCTTCAGTACATGGTTCAGTTGCCATGTATATTCTAGAATCCATGCCCATGTAATGTTATTAATGCTTCTTTCACAGCAGTTATATCTGATATGTCTGACCAACCTACATCCACCACTAAAGAAGACATCCCTCCTTATGCGGAAGCAGATGTAGCAAGGCAAGAGAAACCAGTGAGCAGTCATTGTTATTCCATTGCCGCCATCAGCATGCCTCCTGGACGAGATGGAGCGCTGGAGGAATTTCCCAGAGAGAAGCTAACATTCAAAGATAAGCTTGGAGAAGGCCAGTTTGGAGAGGTCAGTGCAGAGGTGGTGCTCTCCTTAAAATGATCATGTTATATGCAGTCTCATAATCAAATATAATTTTAGGTCCTTAGCTTGATTTGCATAGGTCAATCTGAACCAGAGAACATCAGAAACACCATCAAAGAAACAAGACTTGGAAACTAGCAAATCAGAAACTTTCGGTTGAGTTGGATTCTAGCAAGCCAAAGGCTCTTCAGTTCAGAATGTTCTTGTAAGAGTGTTTTCCCAGTCAGAAAATATTCCATGATTTTAAACTCCAAACTATCCAAAGGTACTACTGAGGGACCTTTTTCTGGATGGAGCAAACCAGCGGTCTAGGAGACTCAAAAACAATCCACTAGGTGACTTAGAAACAGCTAAAATATCAAACGTTCTATGTTTAAATAGAGCCATGGGTAGTTACAAGCCTAATTGCCCTTGATAGCCAGTGATATAGGATAGCCCTCCTTGCATACAATATGGCACTCAGTCTCACAGTGACCTTGGAAAAGGGCTTCTATATTTACCATGAATGCTTCATATATACGCTGGGGGACAGTGTGGTGCCAGAGGAGGCAAGTATGGCATTGTCCAATATGCTTTCCCTAATCTACCAATGATCCTTCCCATGTTGCCAGAATTCCTGCTTTCAGTCCTGAGATATCCAGCAAAACACTTATTATCAGTATCACTTTTGCCCAAATCATGTACTCAGGTCAGGTGCCAATTGGCTGTTCCAAATTGCCCTTAGGCATGTGTCTTTGGACTGTGAGAGGAAACTAGAGCACCCAGAAGAAACCCACCCAAGCATGGGTAGGAAAATGTGTGCCGGTGGGGGACTGAGGTGCACATTCCTTTCCTCCACCTTCATGGCTGAAGTGCACTTGAGCAAGGCACCTAACCCCCAACTGCTCTCCGGGCGCCCCCAATGTGTGTGGCATCCCACTGCTCCGAGTGTTTGGTTCTTTTGATGGGTTAAATGCCAAGGCAATAATTTCCCTTGTGAGATTAATACAGTATATAAAATTTTTTCAAAAACAAAAACAAATAAAATATGGAAACTCCACACAGAAATGCTCTAGCTGAGGCCAGGACTTAAACCCAGGACCTTCTTGCTGTTAAGCAGACATGACATTACGAGGACTATGCCACCGTGCCACCCTACCTCCAATCACCATGATCCCAAAAAAGTGTGAGAACTACATGCTCTGGCAAGAAGCCAGTTTTGGATTTATCGCCAAATGACTCTTGGCTGAATCTGGGTTTTCTACCCAGAAACATATCACTGAATTTGTTGAACCAGTCTATTGACCTTGCAGTGATTCAAATGCATGGTGCACCCTGTAGATTGCTACTGACACCAAATGATGGTTATCTGATTCATAGACCACCTGTTCATCTGCAGTACTGGAAAGATGCTGGTTTAAATGGTTAGAAGAGACTAGACCACTGGGTAACTCATGTCATAACCATAGCTTTCAGATGTTCCCTATGATGATATGTTACTCATCATGGGCATTATTCAGAGGTGAGACTGATAAACTAAACAGTGGTAGCAGGTCAGATTAATGATCAGAAGGTCAGGTGAAGAAGGTGAACCAAAATAAAGAAAAAGGATGATGATAATAAATGCTCTATCAGATCTAAACCTTCCTTCCCCTCGGTGATGGTATCTACAGGTTCATCTATGTGAGGCAAATGGAATGAAGGATTTTATAAATGAAGATGGCAGTGATATCGGGGATGAGCCTATTCTGGTGGCTGTAAAGATTCTCCGAGAGGATGCAAACAAAAATGCAAGGTATATACATGGGATCACTACCAGGAACTTATATCTAATAACAATAACATAGAAAACAAATCCAGTCCTTGTTTCCGTGAATGACATGAGCACATTTTGTTCAATCGGTTCTCATGGAATTTTTTTTTTTTTACAATTTTCTCCAGGAATGACTTTTTAAAGGAGATCAGGATCATGTCAAGGTTGCGAGACCCCAACATAATTCGCCTGCTGGCTGTGTGTGTAGAGAGCGACCCCTTGTGTATGATCACGGAGTATATGGAGAACGGAGATCTCAACCAGTTCCTCTCTCGCCATGAGCTTGAAGATTTGGAACTGGACCAAGAGTGCACAGCTACCATAAGGTTGTTTGTTGAATTTTGAGATTATCTTGTGGAAGATATATCAGTTTTATTCACTTGCTCTAAATTATCTCATGAATAAGTTTATGATAACCTGGGTTCCTGGCCAAGTTCCTGCTCAACAATAATAAGTGCAACCTTGACTACCCTATTTCACATTTGTTCCCCTTTACTTAGGTTACTTTGGTTGGTATTAAGCAGTAGACAAACTAAAATCTTGTTCTCCTTGCAGTTACAGTGTCCTGATCAACATGGCTGCCCAAATCGCTTCAGGTATGAAGTACCTGTCGTCTCTTAACTTTGTGCACCGTGACTTGGCCACACGTAACTGCTTGGTGGGGACGAATTGCACCATCAAGATTGCAGATTTTGGCATGAGCAGGAACCTGTACCGCGGAGATTACTACCTCATCCAGGGCCGTGCCGTGCTCCCTATCCGCTGGATGTCGTGGGAGAGTGTTCTTCTGGTAGGATTTGTTGTACTAATTGGGGGGAACCACTAGAACAGGAACTGTTGTAGGTACCGTAGTAACTCTAGCCAGTAGCATTCACTCATTCATTAATTTGCTGAATCACTTAAGCCTACTAGGGATGCGAGAAGGCCGGAGCCTATCTCAGCCGACTCTGGATGAAGGCAGGGTACACCCTGATCAGCTTGCCAATCCATTGCTGAGCCAACACATGCACCCATTCGCACTCACACACTTTGCGGCAAATTAAAACAGCCAATTAGCCTAACGTTCATGTGTTTGGACGGTGTGAAGAAACCAGCGCAGAGGAAACCAACACAAGCATAGGGAAAACTTGCAACCTTCATGCAGAAAAGCCCTCACCGAGCCCAGGACTCAAACCCAGGACCTTCTTCCTGTGAGGCAGACGTGCTAACCGATACACTACCATGCTGCCCTCACCAGATATAAACAATGGTTATTCCTAATCAAAATCTCTGAAGGTTGTGACCCTTATATGTATAATTTGATTGCATTGTACACCACCATAAGCTGATTAGATAACTGCAAAAAAATGTCCTGGCGTACAGGTATCTCTGATAAAATCACTAATCAGCCATAACATTAAGACCTCCTCACTGGTCTGCAGCTTGGCAGCCCCATTTACATCAGTAAGCCTTGGGCAGCTATGACACTTTTGCCACTTCACTGGTTGTCCTTCTTTGGACCACCTTTACTAGATTCTTGACACTACATACCAGGGACACCCCAGAAGACCTGCCACTTTGGAGATGAACAGACCCAGTTATTTAGCCATCACATCGTGGCTCTTTTCAAAATTCCTCCTTATGCTTTCTTGTTTTTCCTCCTTCCATCACATCAACTTCAAGAACTAACTGTTCACTTTCTGCTCAATACATCCTACTCACAGCTGGTCAGTATCAAGAGTGCGTATCAAGAGTGAGTGTATGTACAGTGTATGTTGGAGTTATTGGTGGGTGTGGCCTTTGCAACAGCATTCTGGAACTCTGACTTTACATTTGGTGTTTTAATCCAGGGCAAGTTCACCATGGCTAGCGATGTGTGGGCATTCGGTGTTACGCTCTGGGAGATGGTCACTCTGTGCAAAGAGCAGCCGTACTCGCAGCTCTCAGATGATCAAGTGATTGAGAACATGGGGGAGTTCTTTCGAGACCAGAGCAAGCAGGTGAGTTTCAATTACTAGCAAGAAGTCGATTAGAACACCCAGTTAGCCTAATGTGCATGTCTTTGGACTGTGGTAGGAAACTGGAGTACCTAGAGGAAACCCACAAAAGCACAGGAAGAGAGGGCAAATTTTACACAGTTATGCCCTTGCTGAGCCCAGGACTCGAACCCAGGACGTTTCAGAATAATAGAAAATGTGGGAAATGGTCGTTTTTCCATTTATACAATGTCAATAACATCCTGTCTGTTTAAATGAACAATTATATATATA
>JAOUQZ010000041.1:18336050-18351764 GCA_028564935.1 Neosilurus hyrtlii | reverse complement strand
TATATATATATATATATATATATATATATATATATATATATATATATATTAATCCCTATAACACCCAAATGCATGCATAATGATGAATCCAACGTTTAGATTAAACTAATATTCCCTTCCTAGGGCAATAGGACCGCGTATTCCCTCTTTACTACAGCGGATGCTGTATATTCAGACTGAATATGGCTCACAACTGCACGGGACAGCCTCCGTGTTTGTCCTGATATACATCTCTAACAAGTTGGGCGGGATTGTGCTGATCTTTATGATGACGCACTCTTCTGTCCTGTTGGTTCAGCTTCCTGTGCTGTACCCCTCTGCCAACATATCGACATGAGCTTTTAAAGAATGGTCCGTGCAAGGCGACGTTGAATTGTATTGCATGGGTGTGTGCAAGGCACTTGCAGAGGTGTTGTTTGTGGGTTCTACATCGGTCACAGAGGCTTTAGAATGTTCAGCCACATTCAGATTTAATGGCGTACAGGTAATGAGATTATTGCTGTCTCCAGACACGCTGACCCATTAGTCATCTCCATCACAGAGGAAAGTGGGGGTGTGAAAGTGCAGTGCTGAGGCAATGTAAGTTAAAGAAATTGGTTGTACCATGAAGGTTGTACAGTTATTCGGTAACTATTTCCCACCTGGTTTGAGGAAAATCCAAGGTAGTTTTCCAGGTTGAGTATGTATCAGATGTTTGGAAAGCTAATTATCTAGTCTAAAAAGTGGTAGGTGTAAAGAGCTAGTTGTGGGGAAATTAGCGAATAATGGTTTACAGAAATAAAATCTTTACAGACTATCTGAAATTACCTTCTAAAATAGCGGTTAATTTTACAAACTAACATAAGCTGAAATAGTGCCAAATTTTACACATTAAACAAATAACCTACTAAAACATTGACACACTTTATGGGCTATCTGAAAGGAGCTACTGAAATGGTTAATTTTATCATCATCCGGCGCCATCTGCCTTCAGCAGGTTGACTATCATGGATCGCCGTTCCTCCCGATGGTGTGCTGTTCAGATACAGTCTCCATAATTTACATTTCAATTTTAAAGACTAAATGAAATCGTCAACTGACACACTTTACAGATTAAATACAGTGAAAAGTAAATTGTTGAACTGTACTGACTCGCTAAAACGACCTATAAAAAACATCGACTAACTTTACAGACTAGCTAGAACAACTCACTTAAATGGTGACTAATTTTACAGAGTAAATGAAACTAAATCGAATTTTCAGATTTCCGAGAGTCCATAAGTACCTTTAATGAGCTTTCTTAAAATGACATTAAAATTTTTTAATTTAAAGATTATCTAAAATGATCTGCTGAAATTGTGACAAATTTTAAGTGCTGACCTAAATGACCTACCAATGTAATGATAAACTTTATAGACCAACAGAACTTTTTGAATTTGTGTAACTGTACACAAACTAGAATAAGTTTACTGTTGAGTTGATGCTTCTTTTAATGCTTCAAATGTATTAAAAAGATGCAGGATTGCAGAATTCAGAATGACTAAACACCTGCTTTACGGTAAGAAATAATAATAAATGATTATATTCCCAGTTCCTAAACAAACCAGGACTACAGTGAGTCATTGCTGTATGCACCAACCTGCTCAGACATTACCAGTGACGCATTAAAGTCATTTTCCAGTGACCGTGAATCACTCTGGGCAGAAGATCCTAAATCCTCAGGATGCATCCGTTAATATAGCGCTGGTTTCAATTTAAATTAGGGAGGATCCTCTGTGGTCTAGCCACCCTGGTATGAGTAATACTAGTTAGCAGTTATTTTTAGATTTGCAGTACAATATGCAGTAAATCAACAATTTAAAAGGGAGAGGACACATCGTTTGCCATGATGCTACCGCCACCGCGCTTTTACACCAGTCTCATTCTTTCTGGCGAATGGATTCACAGTCCTTCCAGAATGGGATAGCTTTAATCTCCGCGGCGCAAACACTGACTGAAAATCCTAGCTAAGGAAGACCCGGTCAAAGGGTACTGTGTTTACGCCGCATTTCCCTCTCTAACATTAATGTAGGTGTCGGTTACTGCTGTTTTTTGACACCTGTTTATCCTAGCACACGTTTAGTTATGTTTATTTAAAAAAAATTAAATGACGCATAGCTGTCTTGTTGAAAGCCATGCACAATGCAAGTTGGTGCGAAATTTTGGTGCAGGAGGGAAAAAAATAAGAGGCGTGGGCGAATGTCACAAAAAAAGAACAAGAAACCTGCATTCCCATGTTCCCGCTGACCTTCCTTACGCTTGTGAGGTGTCAGTTTACAGAGCTCCCCAGCCAGGCAGGAAAATCAGAACACACACACTCACACACATATGCAAAATAAATAAATAAAATAGACTCCATGAACTTGGCATCAGCAGTTTCTGTCCGTAGGCCAGATCTGACTGTGGGTAGAATGTTTTTGTTTTAATTAAACACAGAATTAGGTTATAAATTCGATACGCTACATCTAATTAATGAAACTTGTTTTCCAATACGCCGTTGAGTTTTCGATTCTCATTGGTCAGTAGTTCTGGCTACAAGGCAAATAGTTCCGGCTACAAGGCAAATCAGTTTCTATTTTCCATCATCGTGGCTTATACAAATAAGAAAAAAAACATTATGAGCATTACTATGGTAACGAGATGTTTATATAACATTTACGGAATGAATCTCCAGTTTCAAGGATAACGTTTCCGATCTAGAACAAGCGTTCAGGCTTAGCACACTTCAGGAGTCCTCTCAAATCCTGATACCTCTGCCGCTTTTTGTTATGTCGTCAATACTTTTCCAAGCAGGCGTCAATGCAGAGTGCGGCCGATTCAGCAGGACTCTGATACCGGTATCGATTGTGGATAATCAGGTCAAAATATCTCCTTTCCACTCATCCCTTATATCGTCCTCACAGTGAGCGTCAACCTCTGGCCGAGTTCTGAACCATACACGGATAAGAAAGCAAGTAGAGCAGGAACGGGCTGATAAGAAAATCAAGTGCATCAGCATGTTGTCTCCTGGTGAAGTGGAAATAATAGATAAGTGGGTACATAGGTTTAGTTCTGATCTCTGATAGGCTTTGGTGCTGTTGTATTTGGCTTGATACGGTATTGATTTGTTGATAATTGGTTCTGTATCAAATCATCTTGGGTTTGTTTTATATCGTATGTGAATGTTATAGTCCCAAGAGCAAGTGTGGAAAATTTGTGTCCTCTGTATTTCCTGCTATGTTTAGCCTTGAATTAAACAAGTGTTTCTAAAAATTGTGACATTTCGTAGATTGTCATTTTTTGAGCTACTGCAGGTAGATGCTTGAATTTTTCAGGGATTGTTCCAGACGGTTAGATGTCTTGAACTTCTGAAGTTCTTAGCACCCAGTCGCATATTTTTAAAGTTATGACGTGCTGAAAGGTCTGCCCATTGTATTTTGATACAGAATTACACAAAAACATAATTTTTTATATAAAACACTATATGCCAAGTTAGCGTATAGTAGGTACTATAACGTGATTATAGTACCTACTGAACAATATGACGTGTCTGATAAAAAAAATTTGTATATGAGGCATTATGAGCAACAAAATCACTCAAAGAGCACAAACCTCCACCAGGCCCAGCAAACCCTGATTTGAACCTGGAGTCTTTTGATCTGTAATTGGATGAGTTATCAGTTGCATCACTGGGTTTGATAACACGACCGGCCCAAAGTAGTCCTTATAAAACACGGTTCAGATAGGTTTGTGGATCATTTTACATAATCTCAAAAAAAGAACAATTAAACTGAAAATTTAATAAAAAATCCACACGTAATTTTTTTTTCTTTTTTCATTTTTTTTTTTTTGGCATAACTTTGCAAACAAACCTAACCGAAACATGTTACCTTGGCAGACTTAATCATTTCATACCTATATTTTTAAGCACATATTTTTCATATTTTCAAATCTACCATAAAATTTGTCATGCCACTGGATTAAATTAGCAAGGGCTAAAAATCGGTACCTTAAACCAACTGTGTTTTTGAGACACTACTGGTTTTACTACAAACGTTACATGGTACAAAACCGTCTTCTACACTTTAACTAACTGGGGTGTGAGGAAATGAATGGCTCTGAAGAAACAGTGTCTTAAAATAGACTTGGGACAATTCACTGATATCCTTTTCCAAATCTATTCGAAGGGTATACCGCCTGTGAGGTTATGTAAGTAGGGCGATGATCAACACGAGGGATCCCCTCTCTCCTGGCTGGCTTCAGCTGTAAGCCTTGGAGGGAAACAATTTGCTAATTGCTAATGTTTTTGTAGTATGTTTTATCATAGATGGTCGTTATGAAAACCCCACAAATTGATTTAATTCAAGGATACGTCTAGGTTCTAGAAAAGTACTATAAAAACATAGCATAACGATAAAATATCTCATGCGGATTGGTACGATGTTATGTTGGGCACCAAAGTATAAAATAATTAATTATTTGAAAACAATTTTTAGCAAGCTATAACTTTGGAAATATGCGACTGCAGGCCAAGTATTTTAGAAGATACCTTCACATAGTGAAGTCTACCATGAATCATTCAAAAGTCATAAATTATTAAGCTCTGCCGTCCATATTTCAGAAACTAAAGAAGATGCAAAGCAAATGTTTTGAACACTAGTTATTGAGTGAGGTGATGTCATTTCCATGAAGTATAACGCAAATCCAAGATGGTCATTTGGGGACAATTTTCTGTTTGTCCATTTGACTTTTCTGTAACAGGTTCGGGCACTAAGTAGTTCCAGCAGCAAAGCAAATCACAATGTACTCTAATCAAATAGGCTACATTAGCATTTAAAGGCACCTCATCCCACATTAAGCTGCTCCAGTGTTGCTTGTTTCTCTATAGCAACATAACCCCTAAGTGTGTTATCCCGTACAAAATTAGCCATGATTGCTAATTCCAGTCAATTCCAAATTATATTCCTTTTTTTCAATTTTCAATATTACATTTTTATGGGTAATGCAACTGTTTTTGTTTCAGTTCCTCGTTCAAAATGTCAGTACCTCTTTTTTGTTTTCTTTCTTTTTTTTTTTTTTTACCATGTTTCCTAAGTTAAATGACATTCTCACATTTGGCCTTTAAACATTTCATAGTCTTTGCTGGGTTTCGCATTCTGGATGTGATCTCAACAGAGGTTTGTGTTTGAGACAGACCGATTTCTTTTGGAACCTTGCATTGATTGTGAAATTCTTTACATTACATCGGTGGTGTAGAATTACAAAATAGGGTAGAATGCTTGTTTTTATACAGGTCTTATTTATATTTACAGGTCTGTTCACAGCAACATTACGGTGCAGCTAGTGTTTGGTTATCTGATGTCATTTCTCCAAATTGTGAAGATTAAAAGAGTTAACCATGTTAAACAAACAGTATATAAAAACTTTACATTTTTTAATGTCAGTGTTGGTAAAATTATGAAAACCAGTGCTATTTAACTGTTAAAACCAGCCTCCTGTCTAGCTAACTTGCTAGTTGTATAGCAACTAAGTCAATTTATTGAAGTACAATAAAAAAACTAACATTTTATTAAAACTTCAACACTTAATTATTAAAGTTAGAGAATTTTCATTGTTGACATTGTTGTAATTATCTGACAGTTATCTGACCTGTATCATATATTTTTGTTTTATTTTGCCTTAGAAAGAATGTAGCTAATTGATAAAAACGTATGTAGTAAAATGAACATTGATTGGTTAATTGTAATAGAGAGAGATTGCAAAAAATTTTGTCTCAATACATGTATCTGAGGTGTCTCTGTAGATAGACATCTTTTCCCCAATTTTTGTTTTAAAAATATCTGATTGGAAGCAGCTTATCAGTGTTAAAAATTCGGACTGAAAGTTTAAAATAAATTTACTTCTTTTTGTTTATTTCAGTGTTTTAATCGTTTATTTTTATTTAATAACAAATATATCAGCAACCTCTTTTTTTAATACATCACAATAACAAACATAATTTATTGAAGACGTCTTCGAGGACCATTTTAAGATTTGAACACTGAGAGGATGGGAACATCCTCGTGGATAGAACGGACAACTGGCTCCCGTAGTACTCCGATATTCATTTATTTCAACGTGCTTCTTCAGCTCTTTTGTAATTTTAGCCTCTCTATTTCGGTGTGGATGACTGTTGTGTCTCGTAGGGTAAATGAAGCACTTATCTTCCATTTCCTCTCCTTCTGTCTAGCTTTAGACACTTCTTCTTGTCCTCACAGCAAATTATTTCCCATCTCATGGCTCGGTTCCTGTATTCTTCAGCCCACCTGCTGGTTTGTAACGTGAAGCTGGAAATCGTGTCTCACGTTTGTTGTTTTTTTTTTTTCTCTCCTTGCTTCCACAGGCTTTTAAGGAGATGCTGTATTCCGCCCAGGACCAGGCTCCATCGATTGAGGGTAAATATCAGTAAAGTGTGTAAATAAAAGTGTTTTATTGAATGGCTGTGCACCCCGGCAATGATGAAATTACTGATGTTGTAATATCGGTACAATCAGTCCTAAAGTTATAATTTTACATCTTCCAACAAAGGAAAGTTTTCAGCCGGAACAGAAAAAATCCATTTATTAGGAAAACCTAAACACTTGATATTAATTCATGCAGATAGCCAGTCAGCCAATCATATGGCGGCATAAAATCATGCGGATACACAGTCTGTTCACATCAAGCATCGGAACAATGAAATCATGTGATGTTTGTAATCTTCCTGTACTGCGTTTCGTCCATCTGTCTCAGTGTTTGAGATGCTTTTCTGCTCATCGTGGTTGTAAACAGTGATTATTTGAAGCTAATTGGATAAAAACCCAGCCGTCCTCCAAAGGCTAAAGATGCACGTTTCCTGAAAACAGACTTGATAGGAGCGTCTGGCTTAGCTCTGGGTTTTAACTGAATAACTCTGAGTGGCAGTTAAGGAAGATCTCCCTCACTGATGGCTTTCACTGATAAACAACAAGCTCAGTAAATCTTGAGAGACTTCGCCTGGTTGCTAAGCAGCACAGAGGAGAAACGTCCCTTCCCTTCTCCCATCACGAACTCTTTGCACAGTACAGTTTCTCTTGGCTTTGCTGAGACCTGCAGAACAAAAAGGTTCTTGCTTAAAATGGTTTATAAGATGTAAGAAAAGATAAGAAGTGATGTCTGATTATATGCTTGAGGGAGCAGGGGGCGTATCAAGGCTTCTAGCTACGGCCGTGTCAACGTTTTTGCATATTCTGACCTTTTTTAACATGAATACAGATGAAATCTCGTTTGCCTGGTGAAGTCATATGGCCCAATATACAACAGGCGACACCGCACCATGCACTTTTCCTTTCCTTTTTTTTTTGTCTCGCCATCCAACGATGCCATGTTATTTAATTTGCTAAAAGGCTAAATTAGCTGCATCCGAGCTTCTGCTCATCTGACTGCACTGACTCATTTTCTTAAAAAAAAAAGTAGGACTTAAAAAATATAAATATAATAGCACCAAGCAAATGCTTTAATAATAAAAAAAAATTCTTATTTAATATGAATCAATTTTATTAGATTTTTATTTTTTAATTTATTTCTTTTTTTTATTAAAAAAAAAATCTTCCTTTTTTTAAGCTTAAATCGATTTGCTTGCTTTTTGAAGTTAATGATGGAAAAAATAAATCAAGTGTGAAGGAAACTGAGGAAAAGGAAATGATTGCGTGATTCAGCAGCACTCCTCAGTCTGAGCCGTACGAATCTCACTCTGATGCCAAATTATGTTGTGATAAAAGGTTATTTTTAAACTTCGTCTCATGCCAGGAATGGCGCAGAATGACAGCCGGCTTCATGGGTGTTCATTTCTTAATCTTGTTTATTCTGGTTTTTTTTCTTCTTGTTTATAATTGTTTACTTTGTTTAAAAAAAGGGGGGGGGGCACAAGAATTAAACAAATTAACAGAGGAAGTCGTATCTTCATCCAGGAAAAATACACTGCCCGGGAAAAAAAGTCGCACACTCTAATATTTTCACAGAGCGCATTTATCCTTGATCAGTGTATGTAATCTCTAAAACCGGTTGGTTTGGTTGAGGCTCAGCAACATTAATGTTGCAGTAAAATGAAGTCAGCTGATGATCTGAATGTGGTAAACGAGGGTACAACACTGGGAAGGTAGCCTGTAATGGACTAGCGTCTCATCCAGGAGGAGGTGAACTCCTAGTCGGGAAGCCATTAGCCTTTACGTGTTAAAAAATAAATAGTAATATAAAAAAATCTAATTCTATGTATATAGATAGATCAATAGTTTGTTAGTTCAGTGATTTTTAACCACTGTGCTGCGGCACACTAGTTTGCCTTGAGAGATGGTCAGGTGTGCCGTGGGAAATTATCCAGTTACCGTTGGCCGTTGTCGAGTGTCTGTGCTGTAGTGACTGGCAGAGTAACGTAATACTCTTCCGTGTCAGAGATGGGCAGTAGGGAGCTTAATTGCCTTAAATAACGCCGAACTGGGCCCTAGACAAAATTCTGACCCAGATGAGGTCCCTAATATGAGTGGTGGTCAAAAGAAAGCAAAGACAGTGAGCTCGAGCTCGAGGCGATACAGTGAACGCTATCTTTAGTTCGGCTTTACTTTCACCGGGGATGTGACGACACCCACTCCGTTGTGCTTGGTGTGTGGCGAGAAGTCCAACAGTGCCACTGTACCGAGCAAGCTTAAACCCATCTCCAAACGAAGCACCCATCACTTCAAAACAAGCCGATGAACTATTTTGTTGTCCTGCGTGAAAACACAGAGAAACAGGAAACTTTTCTGAGAAAAACCGCAGAGGTAAATGAGAGAGCCCTCAGAGCTACGTCGCTGCTGAACTTAAAGCTAAATCTAAACAGTCCCACACTGTGGTAAAACCACCTGCCTGCAAAGCCACTGTACACGAGATGCTTGCTGAGGAAGAGCTTCGTGTGTTTCATCTGAACAGGTCCAGGTTTCACAGTGACTGACTTTAATCTAAATTGGGATTACACACAAATACTGTATGTAATAGCTGTATGTTCTGCTACAGTGTCGTTTTTTTTAACATTTTTGGTTTGCGGTGTGTCGCAAGATTTGTTCAATGTAAAAAATATGCCAGGGCTCAAAAAAAGGTTGAAAAGCACTGAGTTAGTTAACTTTTCTTTGCTAGTTAAGAGTGAAAGTATTTTGCAAAATCAGCATGTAAACATTTTGCTGTATTGTGACTGTGTCGGATTCCGGAATGTGGCATCTAACGGACGTAGAACAGGTTGGTTATGAACATGCCTAATGTTATGTATGTCATCTGTCAGATAAGCAAACAAAAGGAAAAATCAGTCAGGCTTCACCCGATGCCGCTGCCACTACCGCCACCACCTCCATGCTTTGCTGTGTATAGATCGTTTGTGCTGATGTTGTGATGTTGGCTGAGTTATCGTCGTGTCCCGAAGTGTTTCCATTCTTTGAAAAGATAAACAAAAGTGTCCCGATGTGTCTGTCATTACAGGTGATTATCGTTCACCTGCCAGCTTTGACTTTCACCTTTTACTCTATAAATTTCGCATCAGTGATCAGTTATAACCTGATTATTTACGTTCGGCATCAGCGTCGTATTTGTCATCATTTACGTCCGGGAGCCTGAAGCAGCTTCCAAATGACTCACTCGATCAGTGTTGTTCTGGGAATTCCGACTGCTTTGTCCGTATCACAGGAACGACGGGCTGGCGTTTTCTTGGCAGCAGCGCCAACGCAGTCTGACATTCAGTATCCTTTACGACATGCTCGCGTGTAAATTTACTTCTCTATCCACGCTGAAGAGTTGCACTATGCTTTTTTTCTTTTTTTTTGCTGAAAAGCAGAACATGTTGTGCTTAGTCATGTTGATAAAGTAAAAAAAAATGTTGGCGTGTGTGGAATCATTTTGTGGCTTATTATATAAGCCAATAATACACATAGTTGTACCTTAGCTTAACATAAATGATGGGTTCTTGCTTCCCATTGGTGCTCTAAAGCTGCTTTTACATGGGCACCAGGAACAAGTTGCCCCTGGACCAACTAGCAAGCTGCGGCCACTTTTCTACATGTTTACACGGTCACTCTCATATCAGCAGCAAGCTGGGAAGCTAGAGGTACAAGCAGCAAGCAAACTGCTGAAGAAGAACCGCCCATCGGCAGTGAAGACCCGTGAAATGACCTAATAACCTTGGCGGACGCTGATTGTGCTCAGAGGGCAAGTTGTTCCGGGTGCAGGTTGGTCCAGCGCAAGTGTGAAAGCAGTTAGGAGGTGATCACGCTTGAGGTGAGAGAAAAGTGACTGACGCGAAAGGCAATTCACGGCTGTAGCTTTTCATTCTCAAAATGTTCTCAAAGTGTTTGACTCACGCCATCGCATTTTGGTTGCCTGATTTGTGAAGTCGTCGCAGAAAATTTTGAACATGCTTGAAATTTCCGCAAATGTGACGCGGAGTAGTCCCAAACTCTGCTCAAACAGTCCGCACGTGTCGCGAGAACGAAGCAAAGTCGTTGTTTTGCTCGCAAATTCTCCAGGGTAGTTCTGAATGAGATCGAGTGAGCCGTTGGACCTCCCGAAACACACCGACCCAACGAGCATGCAGGTGAAAAGCCTCTCTGATCAGATGAGGCCATAAGGCCTTTTAGTAGCCTTGGAGTTTTTCATGTGGCGGAATTGTGGCACAACACAGCGAGGGGGGGTGGGGGGGGGGTCATCTAATCGAATTACTTTTCAGTAGTTTTTTGTTTTGCTTTTTTTCTAAAGGATTTTTTATTTTTTTTTGGTAACCGAGCCCTGTTTGCTTTTTCCCCCCGGAACGTTCTTCTGGAAACCTCTTGGGCTTCATGATTGTTTACAAACGTTCTCTAGGGACCCGGTAGCGGTTCAGCAGTTATCGAGATATGACGATCTTAATAATCTTGGCTCATGCATAGTTTGAACACACACTCTCTTTATTAGATACACACAGACTCAGGCATCATGCCCAGATTCTTGTCGTGATACTTTCACCATTTTTGGTTTGTCTTTTTTTTTTTTTTTCCCTGTCTCTCCATCCGAGCTGCTAAAAAGCCGCACTTCCCCCTCGCATTGCGCTCAGGCTTCCTCAAAGACGTGGGCACGAGTCAGTTGTAATTATCTGCAAATAACAGTAATCTGCTTTCTCTGTCTGTTTACGCTCTTCTTTAGAGGTGTTGTTTAAGTGCACTTAATGGTGATTATTGTGGATTTCGAGCACCTGCAAAGATGAAGCGGTAGCATAACGCCGGGCACAGCGGTGACGTTTGCTCGAGTGGACTGACTGTGCTGGCGTCTACCAGTCTCAACCTCTTATTTTGAGCCTTTTGAGCGCAGTTACGCACGTTGTTATGACTTGGTCGGCCAGACTGAGGCTGAGGTCATATGCTTGAAATTTCACTGTGAAGATGAATGGTTTCTCAGTCCGTCGTCCGAGTCTGTTGGACCAAACTTCAACTACGTCATAAGTGCCTCACCAACCAAGTGTAGAACCGTCCCTAATAAACAGTCGTAATAAACAATTCATGTGATGATGATATGTCATGCTAATACACTGGATAGAACAGGAGCTGCTGTGTCTCATCCAGAGTTTTCCTGTAAAGCACAAATATTTTCCCAGAGTTCTTTGCTCTCCACTTGCAGCTCCAGCTGTGTGAGAAAGCAGTCGCTCCAGGCCCACGGCGCTCGGGTAATCGAGCCGTGTGCCTGTTTTCGCAAAGGCGAAACAACCGAGTCCAGACAAACTGACACAGCTGCAGGCCTCAAACAGAGGGTTACCTAAACCTGTAGCTCGGTTCCCATGGTTCACTGTTTCTAATGCTGAGAGAAAAATCACAAGCTGTGTTTAAGTTGGACTGAAGCCACATTTCAGAGCTTCAGTGAAGTCCTGTGTAATCTGAAGTGAATCTTCTAACTTGTCCCAGAATGCTACTTCACCTCCAGCTACTACTTTTGTACACAAGTCTTACAAATGTTTTAATTGCCAATCGAGTTGCAGTAGCGAATCCAGATTTGTGGAGACGGTTGCTGGTACCCTTGGATCATTTGAGAACCCAGTGGTACCAATATAAAAGGATGATACGTTGAGGAGGTTTCTTGTATCTCTGAGCATTGTCGACTTGGCAGGAAGAGGCTTGTTGCTACTGGATACAGATATCCTTGGTGTTTCCTTCACTGGAACAAAGTCCATTAAAGCTTTACCACAGTGTTTTGGCCTGAAGTCCACTTTATTGCCAAAACTATTTGGAAACCTGACCACCACACCCACATGTGGGCCTCCCAGCCACTATTGGTCTTTGTGTGCTGTTCCTTTTTGGAATTCCCCTCCCCTTCCTTGCTCCAACATGACAAAGCACCTGTGCACAAAGCACCATTCACAAGGACATAGCTTACTAAGGTTAGTACGGGAGAACTTGTGTCTTTCTCAAAGTCCTTACCTCAACCACACTGGGATGAACTGAAACACCCACTGCACCCCACATCTCTTCAACATCCCAACATCACATCCTGCGGTTGGATAAACACGCATCCCAGCAGCCACGCCTAAAATTTAGCGGAAAACAGTTGCAGAAGAGTGAAGCTTATTATAGACGCGAAAGGGGGGCAAAGTCTGGAAATGGATTAATGGTTGTGAGTGTCAGGTCCAGGTGTTCATATACTTTTGGCCATAATGTGGGTGAATAATTGATGAAATTGTTATCAGTTAAGTATTAAGTTTGTGGTGGATAATTAGACGGAACCGACGAATCAGTGTTGAACATCTATGAAAAGTCAGCTATTAATACTAGAAATTGTGACCACATACATGTTGTTGTTGAAATGGTCTTGGACGGATTTGTTCTTTCGCTTATTGCAAACCATCATAACACGTCCGCTATCAATTACCTGGCCTTAGGTCGATTATTTCTCTGCCGGTTTGTTTACCCAGGTGGTTCACGGAGTCTCCTTATCACCCGCAACGAGCATTACTGATAAGGACGCATTGATATGCTGGCATGTTGCTTTGAGCCGTTGCACTCTCCGATCTGCGGTTCATAAGTGTTCTGCAAACTTATCTGGGAAAGTTAACAAAGATTTGTCTCCATGACGAGTAGCTGTAAGGAACAGTTACTCATTAAAGGAGAAGAAAGGGCATGCCGGCGAAAATGACGTATACATTTATTTTTTTTAAACCACTACCGAATCAATAAAGTAGCAATATCACAGTCCTCTTACCATTCTTACAAGTAGCTCTATTATGGATCCACTGATGATGTTTGGCCCAGTTGACATCACAGACAGGCCCACACAGGATTTTTTCTGATGTTTTGATTGACTGAAATTATAACGAGGTTACGTAGTCGTGGAATTCGTAAAATCGTTCCGACTCCCAGTGATTTTTATATTCTTCCAGTGCGGTAAAATATGTTATGTATTTACTCAGCTCTTTTTTTTTTTTTTTTTTTTTCCCGTATTCCATTAGCCGAGAATCGGTCTACTAGGTTCTGGACTGAAATCATAACACGAGTACTTGGGATTAATTATTATATTTTTAGAAATAAAAATAGATGTATGTCGCTATGTTAAAAAGCACTTTTTTTGTTGTTTATTTTTTTTAGCAGGTTGGCTAAGTTGCTAACATTTGAGGGTAGCATATACTTTCTTAGCAATCAGCCAAACTCTTTGATTAACCAGCGTGAAATTGTTTCATACGTTTATCGCTAAGTTGCCGATCCGCATTTTGATTCGTGGTACATTTTTTAAAATTGGTCAACTCTCAATTCTGATTGGTCAGTACAGCTCTACATTGCTACAAGGCAAATCATAGCTTTGTTGTTTTAATGCGTTATCGTTTCTATAGCTAACGCCAACAATTTTAATACTCGATTTATACTTGTGTCGTGTTGAGATTTGCTTTCCCGGCTCAACAATCCGAAATCTTCACACCAACTTGTTAACTGCGCCACTTTGACTCTTAGTCACTTACACTGTTGTAGAGACAGTGATTCAGTGCCAGGCCGTCTGGACACAGACCCTGCTCTTCACTCTTCTGTCTCTCGAGGCTGAATCGCTCACCTCCATCTCTCTGGCAACATGGTGTTTACAGTCAACAGTGCTGAGGCTGTTTGAAAGTTTTCCCCAGACGATTCCTGCGTGTTCTTTACTATAATGTTTTTATTAATAGAGCATTCCCTTATTGATATAACGCAACCACAACATTAGCACTGATGGATTTTTTTGTAGTGAGTGCGGAGATGACGGGTACAGTTAGAGAATTCCCTCTGTGATGTTCTCATTGCACCGTGTTTGTCTGCGTACCCATGGTAGCAGCGTTAGAAACACTCATGGAGAAGACAGGCTGCTTACATCGCAGCTCCAAGTATGTGCAAGTGCAAGATGTTTCTGGACTGAAACAGAGGGAGAAGATTTAAATCCCATTGCCATTTGTCACCTCTCGTTCTCACTACTGCACTCTGTCTTCTGTCTCTGTGTCTCATCTCCAGTCACGGACGAAGACACGGTTAAGAGATACTACGCCAAGTTTGAGGAGAAGTTCTTCCAAACATGCGAGAAAGAGCTGGCCAAAATCAACACGTTTTATTCAGGTACTCGAATATATACACATTGTAATCCAGAAGATTCTCACACACACACACACACACACACACACACACACACCTCAGTAGCCTCTTAGCTCCTTGCATATTTTGACATTTTGATGTATTTATTTTGCACCCACAAAGATATTATTTTTGATACAAAGCTAATAATTTTGTCATTACGTCCCCCCTCGTACAGAGAAGCTGGCTGAGGCTCAGCGGCGTTTTGCCACGTTGCAGAACGAGCTGCAGTCGTCTCTGGATGCCCAGCGTGAAAGCAGCCGAGCCCCAGGCCTGCGACCTCGCCGCCGCGCCGTCTTCCATCTGTCCCAGCAGGAGCGCTGCAAGCACCGCAACATCAAGGACCTGCAGCTGGCGTTCAGCGAGTTCTACCTCAGCCTCATCCTGCTGCAGAACTACCAGGTCATATATCCCATTCGCCGCCTGTGTCTCACTTAGTATCTCAGAGCATTAGCGACTCGTAGTGTTTCACCTGCTTGCGGATTCTCCGGAATGGTTAGAAACGCTAGTGTGTTTTAGGTTTAAACCATTTTGTATTCAAGCAGTCTCTTTTAGCTTCGTTGCCTTCGTCCATCCATGCACTCTACGTGCGATCTGCAATACCACAAGTTAAACACGGGAATGATCGGCTTTTCCTTTTCTCCAGAACCTGAATTTTACCGGTTTCCGGAAGATTCTAAAGAAGCATGATAAGATCTTTGAGACAGTGCGAGGGGCAGATTGGCGGGTCGCTCACGTCGAGGTGGCGCCCTTCTACACCTGCAAGAAGATCACTCAGCTCATTTCTGAGACAGAGGTATGAGAACATAAGATGGTATACTTAACTATACGCCACTTTAACTATATGGCACTTTACCTATACTGCACTGTAACTCTACTGCACTTTACCTATACTGCACTTTAACTATACTATAACTTTACTGCACTTTATCTATACTGTACTATAACTCTACTGCACTTTACCTATACTGCACTTTAACTATACTATAACTATACTGCACTTTATCTATACTGTACTATAACTCTACTGCACTTTAACTATACTATAACTATACTGCACTTTATCTATACTGTACTATAACTCTACTGCACTTTA
>JAOUQZ010000041.1:18320086-18335950 GCA_028564935.1 Neosilurus hyrtlii | reverse complement strand
TATATATATATATATATATATATATATATATATATATATATATATATATATATATACACACATACACATACACACACACACACTTATATATTATGTTATACTGTACTATGCTATACTATCGTAAGTACTGGAAATGTTGGAACCCAGCAGAAGTAACCAAGATGTGGACTTATTTTATTTCTCCAGACCCTGGTTACCACTGAACTGGAAGGTGGTGACCGACAGAAAGCCATGAAGAGGCTTCGAGTGCCTCCTTTAGGTGCAGCACAGGTGAGATGTCATTTCCATAAAACTCTGGTTTTATAGTCATTGCTGTGTTTTGTCAAATCAATTCCTAAAAATAGCATGAAAGAGTTTGATAGACTGACTGGGGCTTACGTTTGCTCGTTTGTGTTAGTAACGGCTTAATGATTTCTCTTTCGTTTCAGCCTGCGCCGGCGTGGACCACTTTTAGAGTCGGGCTTTACTGTGGAGTCTTTCTTGTATTAATGGCCACTATCATTATCACAGGTACGTATGTAAACATACACAGTATGTATATATTTAGATTTGAAAGTGTGTAAAGTTTCTTAAAACAAAGATCCTGTATTGCGTCTAAAGGCATAGGAAAAGCGGTGTATTCTTCCACATCGGACCACAAGCACGTGTGGCCGCTGGTGCGGATCTACCGCGGCGGCTTCCTGCTCATCGAGTTCCTCTTCCTGTTGGGCATCAACACGTACGGCTGGAGGCAAGCAGGTGTTAATCACGTGCTCATCTTCGAGCTGAACCCTCGGAACAATCTCTCGCACCAGCACCTGTTTGAGGTGAGCTCCCGCACTCACCCGTCAGGGTCACCTCTGACACCACGAGGAAAAATCGTCAAGGAGATAGTGATGCATGTAATAGCAACAACAAAAATCTCCGTTGTAGTGACTTGTGATTTTATTTATTTATTTGTTTGTTTGGTTTGTTTGTTTTGGCAGATTGCTGGATTTCTCGGCTTGCTGTGGTGTGTCAGTATTTTGACCTGCCTCTTCTCCGATTTCTTAAAGATCCCGATTCACGCCTGTCCTCTGGCACTCTATGGCTTTTTCCTACTTTTCCTCATCAACCCCTTTAAGACATGCTACTACAAATCCCGCTTCTGGCTGCTCAAGCTGCTGGTAAGAGCCTGAACGCTCCGTTGACCGTGTTGGCACGTGTGGATATTTTGAAAACAGCCGACCGCTTTTAAACGAACTGTGAACTGAGTTTTAAAATTCAAACAGAAAAAAAGATTCATGGGGTGTTCTGTTAGAGCTGAGTGTGATGTCACTGTTTAAACTTCCACATCTTTGGACACTTGACGTCTTTGTCAGAGATTAAACAGATGCCGACACTGTGCCTGGAAACCTTCATTTTGGTTACATTGAGAACCTGGTTAATGTTAGTGATGAAGACTAGACCTCCAGACTTTGAACAGTCTGGATGTTGTTAGCATGCAAATCAAGACACGTATTAAGCGCTAACAAATACAGGAAACTAACCTGCTAGGCGTGCTGGGCCATGTTTTTGAATGAATGAATGTGGGCTTGTCCAGGTTGCACATTATATCACGGAAGCTTGTGAGCTTCGCTACCATGGGCATGGGACTGTGCATGTGCTGTTGTTTACTTAAGAGTAGCAGTACTGGTCATCCTTACAGTATAATTTGTGTGTATGTAATACGTATAAGCGATACAGACGCGTACTGTAACATAAATGACCATTAAAAAGCACAAAGCTGTTCATTTTATTATGTGGATTACTAGCGGGGGGCAGAACTGCAGGGATTAGCAGGTGTTTTCCTCCAGAATGACGTCAGCTCGTTGGGTCGAGGCTGACGTCTCTTGTGGAGACAGCGAGACTTCGCATTCTAGTGACTCTGAGGGCGAGAACGCTGCCAGAGATGAGCGTGGTGGTAAATCCAAAAAGGTTTACGCAGCTGACTTGTTGCCTACTCGGCTTTCCTGTCGTCAGTTGGTTTAGGAACAAAAAGACATATTTTCCACGATTTCTAGGCTTGTTGTTTGGCGGCTCAGCACTGGACGTTAATGTGTCACGCTAAACGGGTCAGTGATGCAGCCCAGCCAATCCAACGAGTTCTCGTCACTACCAGGCTGGAACAGCCAATCAGAAAGGCAACATGTCTCTGAGCAACAGGTGTCTGATGGAGTCATAACACTTGAGCGCACTTTGAAAACAAGCGTGGACTGATGTTGCCGGAAGGAACCGCTGATGTTATATCGGATTGTTTTAATGTTTTAGCGAGTAACACTCATTCTCACTCAGGTCCACTTTAATGATTCCTGCAACTCACCCCGAATACTAGCAAGTCAGCAATGAAAACAGATATGCTGAGCATGTGCAAACAGATATGCACAGAGAGTGCAAACCTCTGCCAAGCCCAGCAGTTCCTCCCACATGAACCAAAATGCCCAAAATCATACACAGTATTCCTTTAAAAACATTCCAGGACCCACAATTTGATCCGGATCATC
Source organism: Neosilurus hyrtlii (assembly GCA_028564935.1). Taxonomy (NCBI): domain Eukaryota; kingdom Metazoa; phylum Chordata; class Actinopteri; order Siluriformes; family Plotosidae; genus Neosilurus; species Neosilurus hyrtlii. The sequence goes on along the minus strand of JAOUQZ010000041.1, from coordinate 18,333,449 downwards.
TTTAAAATCTAATAAAGTCTTTCTTATCCGAAGTCCCGCCTCTTCATGAAAATCTTTTTGTATATAACAAAGTACACATCACCCCCTGCTGGCCTGGCTGTAATATGACTCTTTAAAGTAAATAAATGAATTAAATAAATACAGTGCCTGTCTCACAATGTTAAAGAGTCCTTTAAAAAATTCCTGGATCCAGAATGTACTCCGGATCATTTCCAAAATCTGGTGCTAATTTTTTTTGGTCCCGAGCTGGGAATTTAAAGTTTAATAGGCCACCTGAAATAGTTTTACAAAAACAAGAAAGAAAAGATATGTTAAAGTAGAACATTAAGGTTTAAGATTGCATTCTCACTTTGATTTCTTACTCTGGTTTGATTGTTCTTGTGAATCCGCTCGAATGCAAAGTATCTTTATTTAATATTAATTAATTTATTTATCCCCCCTGTCAGTTCCGAGTGGTCACGGCTCCCTTCCACAGAGTGGGCTTTGCTGATTTCTGGCTGGCCGATCAGCTCAACTCGTTGGTTGTCGTCCTCATGGACCTGGAGTACCTGATCTGCTTCTACAGCATGGCGTTGAGCTGGACATCTGATGATATCACAGATACAAATCCTGGTGAGTATTATTATCGGGGTTTAATAAAAGCCTATTTTCGTATTAATTGGTGGGAGAAGACACGACTGTCTTTGCTGAATGATGATGTTTTGATGTGATCCCTTTAGGTTTGTGCCATACATATTCGTACGGCGTGCGAGCCATCATCCAGTGTCTTCCCGCCTGGTTCCGCTTCGTGCAGTGCCTGAGGCGGTACAGAGACACAAAGCGCGCCTTCCCTCACTTAGTAAATGCTGGCAAATACTCCACCACCTTCTTCGTGGTGACTTTTAAGGCACTCTACCAAACCCACAAAGGTGAGCGATTCGTCAACATGTCATGGCATGTAGCGACAACAAATGGTCGACTTTCTCATATCGGTGTGTCTTCGGGTCCGAAAAAGTGAGCACAAAGTGCAAATAACCCTCTTCTTCTTTCAGGAAAAGACTATTCAGAAGAGAGGATTTTCCTCTACATCCTGATCGCCTGCTCAGTCATTAACTCCTGCTACACGCTGATCTGGGACCTGAAGATGGACTGGGGTCTGTTCGACCGGAACGCTGGGGAGAACACACTTCTCCGCGAGGAGATCGTCTACCCCCAGAAAGTAAGAATCACACTCCCGGGGTCGTTTTTTCTCCTGGTTTCTTGTGGTCCAGTAGTGCCAAGAAGTTTAAGGCACATCCTGTGTATCATGTGCGAGCATAAACAATCCACTTCTGGTTTAATCCAGTCCAGTACCACAGTTGTCTGTAAACACGTCTCCTGTTCCTTTTCCCAACAGGCGTACTATTATTGCGCCATACTGGAAGACGTGATCTTGCGATTTGCCTGGGCCATTCCGCTTACGCTTGGGGTACTGACGACATACCCAAATATTTCTGACATTATAGCCACCGTTCTCGCCCCACTGGAGGTCTTCAGGTGACCAGTATGACACACACACACACACACACACATGTATCCAAAGAAACACTGGTTTCCATGTCACTCATTTCCGTCCCCACCAGACGCTTCGTCTGGAACTTCTTCCGTCTGGAGAACGAGCACCTGAACAACTGCGGCGAGTTCCGAGCGGTACGTGACATCTCGGTGGCGCCACTGAACGCCGATGACCAGACGCTGCTGGAGCAGATGATGGACCAGGAGGACGGCGTCAGGAACCGGCAAGGCAAGAAAAGCTGGAAGAGGAGCTACAGCATGTCTCTGAGACGACCTCGCCTCGCCTCCCAGTATGAGCCCCTTCATGTCACCTGATGCTTATTATCCTTATACACTACACACACAAAGTTGCCACGCCCACTTCTGGTGTAAGTGGCGTATTAAATGTTTTTGTGTTTTTTTTCTGCTCAGATCAAAGCTACGAGACAACAAAATCCTGATCGAGGACACGGATGATGACACCTGAGCTCCACCCTCTCCAGGGGCTCCCACAGACCCAATAAATGGACCACAGTCCCTTCAGGGGCCATTAGCCTTCCAAGGCTCTCCAATCAGTCCATCACAAAGCTGCCTGTTCACACACCCACACACAATAGCACAGGTTCAGCCACTTGAGTAGTTTACCGTATTCTTCTTGTTTTCATCATTATTGCCTTCGAACCTGTTATGATTTCATCCCCAAAAAAGACTGAACTTGTAAGTATATTCTCATACAACAGGGATCAAAGCCTGATAATCAAAAAAAAGACCAGACGATGTAAAGATTCGGCGTGGTCATGTTATACACCACGTCTCAGTCTCTGTGTGTAGTGCTGTTCATGTAGCAATCCCCATAGATGTATTCGCCATCATCTGTGGATTTATTTTTTATACAATATGTTATTTATGTGAAGGAGAACTGCCTTGTACAATTCATCAAACAGAAGTGTTTTAATGATGACGCTGGATTCCACGACATCTGTCCCTCAAGAAATACCTTTTTAAGGCTTTTGAGGACTCTAACGTGCTTCAAAACCCTCAGGTGGCTTTTAATCGGATTGTTATTATTTTTATTATTATTATTATTAACACACCACTAATGCAGGTGCAAAAAAAACCCCCACTGAACTGCTGCTTAGCTAGTTAGCTGACACGTGACGTTCGTCCGCCTACATTTTCTCCTCGTTGTGTGTGTGTGTGTGTTTGTGCGGTTGTTTTTTTCCAAAGCATGATGCCAATGCAATCTGAACGAGTGCTGCTTCATTAGAACCTGAGGGAGTTTCTGTCCCGCAGGGTTCAGCTATACGGCTCATCCACGAGCACGCCAAACAGAACATTCCACAAGAGCTTTGTCGTGCAGGGAACTAAGGCCTGGGTTTAAAAAAAGTGATAAGCTGAAGCGCTGTTGTGCTTCTTTGTTTTAGCGTCACTAGAACCCCATCATCGTCTTTTCCCTTTTCTTATTTGTCGACCTTGAACCTACACTGATATATATATATATATGAGTATATATTTATTTTGTACAGCCATCCATCACATTCCAGTGCACCTTCATTCCACATGAGCTGAGCTCTGTCCATGTCTTTTTTTGTTTGTTTGCTTGTTCCAGTTTGTGGATGTCTTCCAGGGATATGACCAGTCCATAAATGCCACCTAAGGGTTGTTATTTCTAAGTATAAAGTCAGAATCCATTGAGCTGTGTCCTCTGGTGAAGTCTTATGGACGGTACAGACTCCCAGAACTTGGAAAACATCTCCAGCACCTATAAGAACTGAGGATTGTAAAGTGGTATGCCTCAGGGCTCTATCGTGGGTCCAGTACAAATGGACTATTTTCCATTCCCTGTGGTTCTTGTTATTATAGTTGTGGTGCGCAGGAGCCAGGCTGCTCTTGCCTGTCATAAACTTAAATTCACTTCAGTGGGTCTGCAATAATCGGAAAGCCTCTTTGACACCATGTTGTGTCCTACTGTACCAAGTAAATGCTTGGACCAAAAAAAAAGTTGTTTTTAATGTTGGGGGTTTTTTTGTTGTTGTTTCTCCTCCTTATTTGCTTGCCACTGCTCAGATTTGGACTCTGACTGCCATATTTGGACTCTAGTCTGTTCTTCTTTATGTCTTGTGGTTTTTGGTCACTTTTTAATTTCCCCTCCCTTTTTTATTTAAAAAAAAAAAAAAGAAGAAGAAGGTTTGCAATATGAGTAGTGTATTTTAACACCACTCCATGTGTGAGTGGTGCTAGTTAACTGAAAAATAAACAATGTCAATGATAAAACAATATCCTGTGCTCGTCTAGACATTAGGTAACAGTATTAAAGTTTAATATCTTATTTGAAACATCAAAACATCTCCGAATTTTAATATGATCTATGTAGGTAGGCTTTGTGCCTGTGTGAAATGTTTACTTGTTTATTTATTTGCATCATATGAGAAATTCATGGAATAAGGTGGTAAAAAAACAAAACATGCCCCACTTATGGAGCAATAATGTAAATAATAATAATAAGGACATTTTATTTTTTTACTGTATAATACTGTGATTCTTAAGTTACGCTCTTCAGGTTTAAAATCTCTTGGTACTAGAATTATAAATGTCAATCATCACTCACTTCACAATTCATACTGTCTGTGATGTCACGACTATTATTCCATGATTCGAATGTTCAGCAGCACACTGCATAAAAAAATGTGAATTTCCTGTTGATGCGATGAGGAAAAAGTACATTCAACTTTGGAAGCTTAGCGCTGGTTTCCTTAACGTGAAGCGACCAGGAGTTCTGCTCCTCCTGGATGGGACGCGAGTCCAGCGCAGGTTGTCTTTCTAGAATTCTTACTGGTATCCATTTATACTGCTGGGTGGACAGAGGCACACTTGTAGTTAAGACCAGGGGTCTTAGCATAGTAGGGGTCTAATAGGGATTCAAACCCACGACCACTTGATCAGGAGCCCAGCACCCTAACCACTACACCACCAGCCCCACTTGTTTAGGTGTGCCGGTGTTATATTCACTGATAAAGTCAGTCTTCAACTACAGTCCTATTTTAAACATCCTTAATTCCTTTACGCCATTAACATGGATGCTAGTTAAGTACTTGTACTCAGAATGTCTTGTTTGTTTATTCATAGGATTCTAATTCCTTTTTTTTTCTTCTTCTAATGATTAAAGGTACAATATGTAAAAAAATGACGATCGAGCCCCCTAAAGGTCATGATGGGATTTTTTTTCTCCAGAGTGACTCGTAACTTTAGGGGTTAACGCTCAAGTACTATGACCTAATGCTATTGACCTAACAGCTCCAAAAATCCCCATCATGACTCAGGATGCTGTGTATCTAACAGTCAGGTGGGTCGATTTAAAATGATTATTATTATAAATTTGAAAATTCATTATTTGGATTTGAAATGATCCACCCATAGGCGGGGATTAATTTTATTAATCCCCACCTGTGTTCACAAAGCTCCGCCCCCATGATTTTAGGTGGGCTACGAAAAATATTGTCACTTAAAAGATTGACAGGATAAACTTTTCCCGAAACCATGCCATCGCTCCTAGTTTTCAGTGTTCTACCTAGCATGCTGGTTATTTTTACATGTAAGGAATTAAAAAAAAACCAAAAAAACAATTGCACCGTTGTTTCTTTTGATAACGTTTTAAAATGTACCCCCCCCCCCCAATGGTCTGTAGTAATCCCAGCTGTACTTCATCATTTGCTCTCTGTAGACAGTACAACAGACACAGCGCTTGTTACAGCGTTCTTTCACAGTGCGTCAGTGCCAATCCGCCTCCGCAAGTGGTTTCAGATGAAGTGACGGTCTGTGTTTCTGACAGAAGCTCATTGTGACGATGAGACGCACAGCAGCATCGTCTCCTCCTGTTCACATGGACGACTGTCACTGCCTTTAGCGTTAACTCTCGCTAACAGCAATTTTACACTCTGCACACACCCCAGGCCACATCCCCAGTATATACGTGGATAACCTCACACAAGCTTTTACCAGCATTAACTCTAAAGTGGATGCAACTGGAGGTTTTTAGCTAGCTAATTAGCATACAATTATGAAACAAATAAAAAAAATTGTACATCATAATTTAGGCCTGATATTTTTTGCTGACTAATCTACAGATCGCTCTAAATTAATAATAGCTCACTATTTCATTAAGTCGCTAATCGATCTTGTGTTTTAATTTTCTAGACAACTTGCTAGCAAGGTAGCGAAATTAATTATTAAAACAACCAATTACAAAATACTTTGATAATGTATTAACATTTAAATATAATCGAATTGTAGCTACATATATTTAAGAAGCTAAAGATTGACAGATTACGTTTGAGTGGACATTACCAAGCTAATAGGGCCAATTAGAGTTTTGGCTAGCAAATTTAAAAGAATGATTGTAATTAGCTACAGAATGACATTAGCTTGCTAGTTAGTAAGATAACTGGGAATTGACTACCATTTTTAAAAATCGATTTGCAATTAGTATTAGCTTGCTTGTTGGCTAGCAAATTAAAAAGCCAGAGTGATTGTAATTAGCTACAGAATATTAGCTTGCTAATTCATAATTCTATATGGTAATTTGTGCGTTTTTTAAAAAATTTATTTGCTATTAGCATTTTTTTTATTATTGATTTGTTTATTGAATCTAATCAATTCATTGTAGCTAACTAAACAGTGATAGTAGCTCAGTAGGTCAGCCTAGCTACAATTAAACTGGCTTGCGAATAAGTAAGTGTAATTACAACTATTCTTGCTAGTTACTGAATAATATTAGTAATTAAACTGACTTGCGAATAAGTAAGTGTAATTACAACTATTGTTGCTAGTTACTGAGTAATATTAGCTAGTGCAAGGAATTAGCATGGAAACGTGTACATAGCCCAAAGTATTATCTAGCTGGAGGATATACTAAGCTAGCTAGAGATGAAGAGATCCCTACTTCGGGCTACGGCTCAAAGATGAATGAATATGCAAGCTAGCAAACTATTGTAGCTATCAGTTAGGAAAAAATTATATAGTAAATTAAATGTTGCTATTGTTTTGTTTATTTATTTATTTGCTGTATACATTTATTCACAATATTGAGAAGGACATTTTTGCCATAGAGTTAAAATGGTCGTCAATGCCGTGCTTTCTGGGTAAACTCTTCCATATTATTGCTGCTGTATTAGCTCCGAGGGACAGAGTTTACTTTATAATGCCACAGGAGGTGAATTCAAGTGGTGGCGGCGGCCACGATGACGACTGAAATCTCTATTAAAACATGCACATATACATTAGAGTCCAGGTAAAAATCAAGCTTGTCCATTTTTTTCTGAATAAGTGTGAGAAGGCACAGTCTTATTTGAGGTCTAGCAGCATGGAACTAGGTTGTTCCAGGTATGAGCGCCAAAGGTTGGAGAAGCGGGACATGGTGGCTCCGTCAATGACACGATGATCAGCTGACCAGCTCACGCTCATCACGTGGGCTCTGAGCAGCTCGCCACTGGCGTCGAACCTCGGCAGGATCTGCAGGAGAGGACAAGATGGAGGAGTGAAGGGGAAATGAGGAAGACGATGTTCACCCTGCCTTTTTACTCTGGATCAAAAAAAATAATAATCACACAAATCTAATTCTAATTTAAATCTAATCATGTATAAGAAAAAATTATGGAATCACTCAATGTTGAGGAAAGGACACAGACTTGTTCCTTGTAATTTGCACTTGCATTAGCCTGGTTATATCCGTTGATATGGAAGCCCTGGGCTGCCTAAACAACAAGCCCCCCTCTCGGTTTCGCTAGTATGCTCCAAGATAAAGGAGGATCCGATACAATTTGGCATCAGGTTACATGCAGGAGTTGTCTCAGGAACTCCACTGTGGATTTTCAGTAGGGGTTTTCTCCCTTAGCCTTAGTCTTTCCCAAGGTCGAGTGCGAGGCAGTTTATTAAAACATGCTGAAACATGGAACCTCACCTGGATCTTTCCCAAAGCTCCGATGGCCACCTCCGGAGGCAGGATCACCGGCTTGGCGTAAGTCCCTCCGATCTGAAGCGTCACAAACACAATTACACCGGTGTACGGATACAAGTATGTACTGCTTTTGCTACTTGGTCCATACCAACTGTCATACCCATGATTAGCATCGATCGTGGAACATTTTAGCTAAGTTGGTTTCTGTTTACAGTGCCCATGCCTTACAGCTAAATAAAGTGGAGTTGGTTTTAATTGTGCGCTTTAGCTAGCTATGTTAGCGCGTTTGCATTAAGAAGTTTTGCTTAATTGTTTTTAGCATAAATTGGAAAAACTGCTGTCTCTGTTCCTTATCCCGAGTACTAACTCCATGCTGATGTCTCAGCATGGCTCGACTTGGTATCCAAGATTTTTCACGAGGATGAAAGACTGTGGTATCAAATGCCTCCCTACTTCTGAATTAAACGCTACTGGTCGTATTAGTAACTCTTTAAAACGATCATGTATCATGTCAGCAGCTCCGTCAAGGCAACGTCAATCCTTGCTTCTTGTAAAGTGCGCGAGTGCTGCCACACTACTACTACTACTAGGCATGTGCATTACATTCTACATTGGCTGTTCCAGCCCTCATAGTGACGTGAACTCGTTGTTTTGTCCGATTGGCTGGGCTGCATGCATCAGACACCAGTCTACGATAACACAATGGCCAGTGCTGAGTTGTGTGTCGCTGTGGCGGAGTGCAAAACGTACGGCTGCACAAACAAGCACAGAAATCACGGAAAACATAAAATAACACCGGCACGGGCCGTACTCTGAAAACGTTTCATCTCGGACGCAATTCAGCCGTCGGCGAAGACCACTTCAACCCGACCTTCTATCGGCGTGACCTCCAAGCAAAACTAATCAGCACGGAGTCCAAGCTTTTACGCCCAAAACCAGACGCTGTTCCTATGGGATTCCTTCATAAAAAGTCAAAGGATGACAACGGACGGGAGCAGAGCCTTTAGTATGCTGGGAGTTTTATCATCTGAAATGTCGTTCGCTGCTTGTTTACTTGCGCTGGACGACCTGACCCAACGACTTCACGTCACTTCTGGGAAATAAACGCCGCATTAGTTTAGCCCCCGCTAGTAATCCATGAGATAAAATTACCCAGGATAGAGCTTTTTATGGTCATTCATGTTAAAATAAGCTCTGTATCGCTTAAAGGTATTACATTATGCATAAATGATAGTTTGATGAACAATACCGCTACTCTTTAAATCATTCTGATCACATAACTGGGGTATCAAAGGCTTTTTCTTCTCCTTCACCACGCCACAGATGAACTGATGCACCGTAAGATTACAATCTCAGTCATGACTGATCCTTTTCTCACAGCTGAATGAGGCAGCGCTGACTCAGCTCTCTGCCAGCTTTCCAAGGTCATCTAAACCCAGCGTTCATCTTATTACCGAAGCTCCCTGACTGACTGAGCTCAACATGGTAGCTGGGCACACTCTGGTTGCCTTTTCCATTAAAAATAAACCTGATTATTTATTAAGGATAATAGAATACAGATCGTGTGTGTGTGTGTGTGTGTTCTAAAACAAATAAGACTGGATCGATGTGGAGTACATTCAACTCATCCACCTACAAACCTTAACTTGTTTTTGTGCTGTAGCGCCATATTTTGGCCAGTAACTGATAATAATCAAGGAACGTGACTTAATGAACATGATTTGAACTTGGGTGGCATGGCAGTGGTTAGCAAGTCTACCTACCTCACAGAAAAAAGGTCCTAGGCTCAGTGAGGGTGTTTCTGTGGGGAGTTTGCATGTTCTCCTTGTGCTTGTGTGGGTTTCCTCTGGGTAACACCAGTTTCCTCCCACAGTCCAAAGACATGCACATTAGGCTCATTGGTTGTTCCAAAGCCAAAAGCTGTTTTCTTGCCTAATCAAATTGAAGCTTAATCCCTGACCCCAAACCCACTGAACCTCCACCACTCGAGCGTCTGAAAGCTCACCGAGCCGATGTTGGAGAGCGTGAAGGTGCCCCCCGTCAGGTCGGCTGTCCCCAGCTGCCCTCCGGTGCCGAGTGCCTGCAGTCGGTTCAGCTCTACTGCGATTTCAAACACGCTTAGAGCCTGCACGCCTTTCACGTTGGGCACCAGCAGACCCTGCGGAGTGTCCATGGCCAGACCGATGTTATGGGACGCCTACGGGATGGAACAGGAACTAAATAATGCGACTGGAATTTTTTTTTTTCAAGGAAATATATTCCTGTGGAAGAAGAATTGGGAGCGATGGCGTTATCTATCGTCACCTTGTACGTGATGTTCTGACAGCTTTCATCGACTGAGGCGTTGAGGATGGGGAACTCCAGCAGGCAGAGAGACACAGCCTAAAAACAGCAGAGTACGACATCCATCCATCAATCCATGATAATATCAAGCTACCAGTCCATCCATCCACATAACCAATCCATCCACTTTTCCACCCAACCATTCACAAATAAAACTCCCCATCCACCCATCCACCAAGCTCCAAGCCCATCCATTAGTCCACCCAGCAACCTTCCATTCCACCAATTCATCCATGTATACATCTACTACCCCACTCATCTGAACATCCATCCACTCATCTACCACCAATCATTCTTCTTCCAATCCATCTAACAATCTGCTCCTCTACCAACAAATTCACCCATCAATCTATCAACCACCAGTACACTCATATATCCATCCATCTTCCACTGCCCCCATCCATTAATGCATCTATCTACTAATCCACACACCAATCCCCCATCTATTCCTCCATCTACCACCAATCACCTACTTATCTATCCATCTATGCACATCTACCCAAAACTACCTGCCCATCCATACAACCATCCATTATCTACGTAGCCATCTGTCCCTGCATTCACTGGTCTTTCCCTCCATCAACTCTAACCCAACCAGTTTATCCATCCATCTCCCAGTGCACCTACTTATCTATCCATCTATACACTTCTACCCAACACTACCTGTTCATCCATCCATTATCTACGAAGCCACATATCCATCTGTCCCTCCATTCACTGGTCCGTCCCTCCTCCCCAACCAGTTTATCCATCCGTCTCCCACCTATCCACCTGCATATCTATCCATCTATACACTTCTACTCAACACTACATGTCCATCCATTCATTCAGCCATCCATTACCTACATAGCCATATATTCACCTGTCCCTTCATCCATCTCCCAATGCACCTATACATACACCAGTCTATCCATCCATTCCCATGTACTGAAGTTTTGGCAAGACCCGACTGACGACCACCTAGCACTCAGTCACACCTTGATGAAGAAGGGCATGTAGCTAAGTTTCACTCCCCGAGATTCAGCCAGTCCTTTTAGTTCTGAGCGTAATTGCACCAGTTCGCTGAGGTCCACCTCATCGCAGTAACCAAAGTGAGGGATCTTCAAGGCGGCCGTCATTGTCTTCACCATGGCCTTCTGGAAGCCTGTAGGGATAAAGACCCAGGTACTGTTAGAGGATTTTCCATACTATCTTAAATCACACTGCTGAATTCCTCATATGACTTGAGTGTGATGTCAAACTTCAAGATACCAAACAAAAGATAAAGCAGTTGAGGTCACCGTTGAGTGGTTCCGTCCTGTCTTTCCCAGTAAAGACGGGTCGTGGGACGGTGGGTGCAGGACTTGGGGTGGGTTTCTTGGCCTTGGCAGGAGCAGCTGGTACTGATGTCACCTTCACGTCATCATAAGGAAGGATAGCACCTGTCTGCTTGGCCAAGAAGTTCAGGATGTCCTCCTTAAGGATACGGCTGTCACTTCCCGTCCCCACCACCTCACTCAACTTGACCTAACAAACAAAGAAAAATCGAAAAGTTGAACAGCTTTCGTTTCGAGAAACAGACGACAAATTGGCTTGTCCATCCTCCTCCGACAAATCAGTTTATACCTACATTGTTCTCCATGGCAAGACGTCGGACAGCAGGTGTAGCCAGAGTTTTATGTCCTTTAATCTCTTGACGCATGCGTTCATCGGATACTGCAAGAGTCTCGACAATATCCTCCTCATGACCGCCATCTGGAGGATGCAGAAGGAAACGTCACCCACTGAGCAACACTACGGCAATCACAATCAGTGTCATGGGATTGAGCCGAAATATCGGCACAGTGACACATTTAGGTAGTCAGAACCGGGCACCTTGCAGGCGGTCTGTCTCGATGTCTACGAGGGGCGATCCGACAAAGGCGACCGTGTCAACGTCGTAGTGAAGCTTTTTTATAATTCCGTCGTATCTGCTCGTAATGGTGACGGACGCTTTGTCGCTTTGCACCTCGCAGATGCTGTCAAACTGGGACACCTTATCGCCCTCCTTCACATACCTTCATACAAAGACAGCACTCAAACCAGCTGCCGCTCAAACCACTGTATTTGTGCAAGTGACACAAATAAACACGGTTTTATTCGTCAGCATACGCACCACTCTTTCACCGTCACCTCCATGATACCCTCGCCAATGTCCGACAGCTTGAACTGAAGGACCTGTCCAGAAGCCACTGAAGACAAGAGGTATAAAATTAACCATAATCGACCGACATAGTTTGGCAAGTCGGCGATCTCCACACAGACACTCTTTGCAGAAATACAGATCAATCCAGGTAAAGCGCGTACCACTGCTTTGTCTGAATCCTCTCCATTGCTGTGAGCTGAATGTTGAAGAAGGATGGAAGATGTGATCGGGTAGAGCTGTCCAGAGCCTGGGACACGGTCTGCAGCAGCGGGACGAAAACTGGGGCTTCCAGGGAAAGACAGGGAGGGTTACGGATGGACAGAAACATGTTCTTTGGGTCAAAGATAACAATAATTTGCACAAGGTGAGGCGGATATCAGCAGTCAGTAGTCGACACTTTCAATCATAAGCAGTGATGCCGGGCAAATATTTGGAGCTGTTGTCTGTCTATGAATGATTTTATGTTCTTGAGGCATGGGAGAGTCCAGGGGAGCAAATCCAGTAATCTGGGGTAAAGGAAGTCTAGCTTTGCAGCCAAACGGTTCTTTTTTTAACTGAATCGACTCCTTTTACAAAACACGTTATTTTTCTTAATACTTAGAAACAGCAACATACCAAACTTTTATAGCTATGGACACAGTATAAAATAGTCATATATATGCTTTAAATAGTTTCATATTAAATCTAAATTTGCAGTAGTGTCTATTTTAATGACTGAATCAATCGTGAAAACGACTCCGAGTCATTTAGGTGAACCGTTACCCTCTGTGTTGCAACTGCAAACATGTGGAAAGGGACAGACGGGTCACCTGAATGTCCCAGTGCAAATGGTTTCGAAGAAAATCACATTAAACAGGTTTTATTCAAGTAATCAAACAAAATAAAGCCAACTGGACTCTGTAAGCATGTCTGAGAATGCAGGTCCAATATTCCCAAAACAAACCCAGATTTAAAGCTCTCGACTCCCCTTTTGTTTTTAATTTTAAAGCAGAAACCAGGGTGGAACAATCCGTATCCGTGTGCACGCAGTTATTCTGATTGTTTTAACTGAAAAACCGCACAATGTCTGCTTTACTGATTTTACCACAGCAGGTCTCAGGATCCTGAAGCAGCACCGCGCTGTCGTCACCGCCGCCATCTTAGATTTACTCACTTTAACTATACAAAGCTAAAAGTCCCCCAACATTAAAAACCCCTTTCAAATAATCTACTGTAACAATTAAATCTGGGGAGAAAGTGCATTTTAAATTTATATTTAAAAAGTAAAAATATTTTTAAATAATATTTAAAATATAAAACGAGACAAGAATTTGCACAGAACAAATCCAGTGGTTTGTTTTTTTTTTTTTTTTTTTTTTTTTTTTTTTTTTTTTTTTTTTTTTTTTTTTTTT
>JAOUQZ010000041.1:18278707-18302038 GCA_028564935.1 Neosilurus hyrtlii | reverse complement strand
GAGCCGAAAGCGCCCCCTCCGCCGACCGAGCCGGAAGCGTCCCCCTCCGCCGACCGAGTTAAAAGCGGCCCCCTCCGCCGAACGAGCCGAAAGCGCCCCCCCTTACCTGACCGAGCCGAAAGCGGCCCCCTCTCCCAACCAAGCCTAAAGCAGCCCCCCCTCACCTGACCGAGCTGAAAGCGATTCTTTCACTCAAACAAATCAAAAGCGATTCCTTCACTCAAATCAACCAAAAACGATTCCTTCAAACAAAATCAAAACTAGTTTCCATCAGAACAACTGATCAAATTCTTTTTTCAGGCAGCAACATAAGCAAAAAATGCATTTCTTTAAAAAAAAAAAAAAAAAAAAAGCAGCTCACATTTCAGAGCTAAAACAGTCATTTGTGTAATGTTTGTTCAAATACTGACTTCTCAAGCTCTTCCTGCGAGTGGGCGAAGGTGCAGCTGGCACCTCTGGGGCAACCCCCTTTCTGCTTCATGTCACGGCACATGTAGGTTTTGTACTTGCTGTGCTGCGCTGGCTGCTGCTGCTCGGTGCCCTTCTTGCTATGGTTCTGGATGAAGTCCACTAGGCCGTGCACCACCGTCTTCACCGCTACCAGCCCCTTCTCCAGCTGCTCCCATGTTGGAGGGGGGGCATCTGAGGACGAAGGAGAGCAAAGGGTTCCAAAAATTCTGTATCATCAACATACTACTTGTGACGTCAGTACCGATCATGGAACATTAACACGTCTTGATGCAGCCCGAAGATTTTTTTTTTTTTTTGCACAGGCAGCAGATACTTGGGTAATGAGGTGTGACCCACAGTTATCCAAACAAGAACAAAAGTTCATCTTCCTTTTCCTGCTTGTGTTTTTTTTAAAGTTAACAGTCTGAAGGATCCTACGCAGTCTCCTCACTGTCTGGACCCTGTCATGCTAAACATCATGTACATTTTCATGTCGAAACATGTCCATTCTGACGAGGGCCTCGTTGTTTTCTCTCTCTCTCTCACACACACACACACACACACACACACACACACACACACACACACACACCACATCAGTGCTGATATCTCTGATCCAGATCCTGATATGAAAATTTCGCTTCATGTTCCAACAACTGTTTTTATCCGGCTGCTAAAAATAGCAGGCGCTGGGGAGAGAGAAGGGGAGCGAATGTGATAAAGAGGCAGAAATGTGTCTTGGTAAAGGGGTACTTAGTGGATGTGCTTATATGCATTAAAGCAACAATGTGTAACATTTTAGAGACCCTATAAGCAGAAATTAGACCCATCGATAAATTAGTTTCCATTAACCAATAGTCATTAAAAAAAAGGGTTGTGGAGTTTTCAGAACCCTAGAATACACCACTTATATCTGCGCGTAGAGCGGGTCCCCACTCATATAGGCGGCCATCTTACACCACCATGTTTCCACAGTAGCCCACACAGAACCATACAAGCTTTGAAAAGGATGAAATTTCAAATCGGATGCAACCTGCAAGATTACCACTAGATGTCACTAGACACTGCTAAAGCTTACACACTGTCCCTTTAACCAAATTATAGAATTATAGAAATTAAAGGTTATAGAAATTAAAAACTATTAAAAAAAGTCCTTAACTGGTCAAATAGTCCTGACACAAGTGCAACATGTGCACTTGGGCTTCATATTCTTCGGAGCATTAAAGCATATACCTGGACTGGGGTCAACGTTGGCCAGCAGCTCCAGATGAGGTCTGAGGCGGTTCAGGTTGGCGGGATCTCCCGTCCTCTGTAGCGCGATAGTCAGCTCCTGCACACTCTGAGCAAACGACGCTGGCGTCTGCAACTACGACAGCAATAAAAGGTCAGGGATTCTGTACAGCAGAGTTGGAACAGCAGTTAACGGATCAGAGATGACCGATCACCTTGTCGATGATGGACTGCATGTGGGACTTGTGCGACTGGTCCCCGTAGAGCAGAGAGGACCACTGGTCAGGGGCAATGCGCAGACCTCCTTCCATGGCGATCTGAACGATCTGGGAGTCGTGCTCCCGCCGCAGAGCCTCGTACGTACGGAACTCCTCCTTCAGCTGCATCAGGGATGAATCCTCGTCTCTCTTCGTCACCTGCGGAACCGTACGCACAGACCGTGTCATCACTGGGAACGACCCAGGATGGGGCACACACTTTAATTTCCACTTAGGCGAACATCTGATGGAACCGCAACATAATGCACTCACTTTGAAGCAGGAGGCACGGTAAAGCAGCTGAACCACGTGTCCGATGCTGGTTTTGGAGGCTTGTGGGAATCTGGGCTCCAGACGCTGCACCACAAACAGCACCAGGACCTTCCTGGACAGAGCAGACCCATCCTCTAGAGCCAGCAGCACCAGCTTCAGGGCCTCTTCCTGCATCGCTGTGGATTAGGACACAAAGCAAGAATAACACGACATTGTAAACACACACACACACACACAAAATAAATAATCAAAAGAGTTTTGACGTACCTGGTCCGAGGAACTGGCAGCCCCTGGCGCGGACGGCAGCCCACAGGTTGGAAGAGAGCTGCTGTGGGTTCTGGTGCTGAAGGATGAGTTCTGTCACAGTGCGTTCGCCCAGAGAGCGAGCGGCACGCATGCCACGTACGCGGCCCTCTTCCTCCACCAGCTGGCAGTGCACCAAGGTGACCAGTTTCCTCTGCATGGGTCTGCTGAGCATGCTCTGTGCAGTGTTACTCAACCCCACGCCTAGAAAAAGAACAAAAGTAACATACATATACGAAACAAACACTTTTACCCTGTAATGAGCAAAAACTAACCACCATATCATTCACTTAAAAAATAAATACATAAAAGCCCGGTAATTGAACTCTACAAATAATCAAACAAGCATTAAAAGGGACGGTGTGTAAGCGTTAGCGGTGTCTAGCAGGATGTAGTGGTGACATTCCAGATTGCGACCAACTGAAATTTCATCCCCTTCAAAGCCTTAACGGTTCTGAGCTACTGTAGAAACATGGCAGTCCAAGATGGCGGCCTCCATGAGAGGGGACCCGCTCCACATCAGACACAGCCAGCTCATTCCAACCAGCTTAGTTCTTTTTTTATGATTAAAGATTAATAAAAGTGCGTGTATTGACTATATATCTTTCAATTCTAATCACAGTCCCCTTAAAAAATTTTCACACCGTACCTTTAAAAACAAATTAGTCAAAGTAAAATATCTGATGAAATACAGGAAGTCATTAGGCCAGAAATCTCTCCCCACTTTTCCAATCATAATATCAGAAAAAGCTCTAAGAGATGCGGAAATGTATTTTTTCTTTACCTCGTGCACTGCTGAGAGGTTTGAGGTAGAGGGCGAGCTCCTCCACACACTGCCGCGCCTCATCGTAATGCTTGGTGTCCTCCGGACTAGTAATGAGCGCCACAGGCTGTGGTTTGGGCACCTGATGATGGCAAAAAAAAGTAAATTACGATACCTGTACCGTCCATTTTTAGTTTGTTTTACTCTTGTGCTAATGCTGACATAGAGGCAACTGTCTGTTACTTCTCATCATGAAAGTCATGCTTTAAAGCTAAATAAATAATGCTAACACTTTATAATGACAGGCAGAAGTACATGACCCACCTCCCAAACCGTGTACTAGGCCGAGTAGAATTCTAGAAAAATATACCATGCTTACTTTTTTAAATATTCCCAATTCCTGCCTCACATATCCATCACGACCTGCACCCTGACCTAGCCCACCTCGGTCCAAATGTGTCATCAAACAAAGGCACCGTGGTAGAGGTCTGCAGTGGATGAATACGCGATGAAGAGGTTTTACCACCCAGATCGTGTTGAAAGTCAAACACATCTTCTACAAACAAAAACTCTTTCCTCGCCTCTAACAGGGCAACACCTGCATAAAACATTCCGCACAGAATCAGCTGTAAAACTATAAAGTTGCCCGGACCTTAGGTAAAAGTAACCCAACTCTGTCTGAACCGTGCTTATGAACATTTGAAATGCGTTTAGCCCTTCATGCCACCCGCTCTGACCTGACCCCCGACGAGCTGCAGCAGGGCCGAATTGACGGGCAGCTGCTCGATGTCGGTGCTGATGGCCGTCTGGTCGAAGGGGCAGGCCTTGCGGTGCAGCTTGTTGAGGCACATCTTGCAGACTGTGTGGCCGCACCCGAGGCTGATGGGCCGTCGCACCGTCTCCTCGAACGTCTGCGTGCAGATGGGACACAGCAGGAACTCGGTCCATTGCGGCGCTTGGACGGGCATCGTCACCAGGACGGTCTACATGTACGTGCCAAGGCGTGACCGTGCGCGTTTCATTAAACAAAAGCGGTTATAAGCAAAAGATTCCACTGGAATCAAAAGGAGTTTGTGTACAGTAACGTCCACGCGTCCTGGTGGCTCATCACATAGTGTGGGACCTGAAACCTGTTAAAAAAGAAAAGAAGAAGAGACAGAATTGATGAATAAGGACATGATGTGGAATGATTTTTTGGGATCATAGGAAGGATTATTTAGAACAAAATGGAGACAAAAACAAACCAGATACAAACATGCATTCAAAACAAAACAGGCGTCGATATACAACCTAATAATTACATTATGACGTATTTTATATGCATAAATGCCCTGTTTTGTACTGTGCTGTTTTGAAGATTATTGCTAATTGTTAGTAATGCTAATCAGCTATCTAGCTTGCCTTGTGCACTTGCTAAGTCATCTGTCAGGTGCCATTGCTTGATGGTTGTCAGCTTAATAATTTAATATTTTTTTAAAACATACACTATTAAGACCTTTCTTTAATCAATTAAGCTGAAAGAAATCAGATTTTAACCATTATATCCAACCAAATATACAATGATTTATGTTTTTGACATAGATGGTGTTAGCAACCAAAACCGGCTAGCTTGCTAACTATAGCATTGTTTGCTGTATTTTTAAACACTAGCCCGATTAGCTTCACAGCTAATTTCTTCACTTGAACTCAAAACCTATTTAAACTTTCACATTTAAAACCGCACATAACTGCTTGACGTGCCATTTAATTCTGCACTTTGTAAAAAATAAGAAGCGCATAAACAAACAAACATTCGGGGGAAAAACGCTGAGGTAAGTGGATCCCATCGAGCTAGCTCGCTAACTTAAATTAGCATGATATGCTATTATGTAACACCTGGGTTTCTAAGGAATTTCACTAAAACCATGCTGTTTAAAAGCTGAAATTGTAATAAAGGATTAGTGAAAATGTGTGAAAATTATTTCTTGGCTGTTTTTGGGCGAGTTTTGTTTTTGCTTTTTTGCTAAACGAAATGATGCAACTTTTAGTGCTAGCGAGGCTACACGACGCCTGCAAACACACGCTTGAAATGATAATACCACAGTAACAGCTGTGTGATTTGAATAAATGACAATTATTCACCGAGTTTATCCTTTAATTAGCGTCGAAGGAATTAAACGGAAATAAAGGGTGAGAAATGTAATCTGTGCGTTCAGTGAACAAGCAAGCAAGCAACCCGAGGCTGTGTTACAAACAGCGCTCCCCTTGGCAGGAAGTGTACTCATCGGGGAGCACGCGCTAATATTACACGACCTACGGAAGTGTGTGTTATATAGGGAGCACGGGCTGATTTGAGATGGAGCCTAAAATAGATGCTATCGCAAGTTAGCAACTCGCCGGTCCACACCCAAATACAGACGCAAAGAGGAAAAACGTTGCAATACTTTTAATTATTTTCTACATAAAAAAAACAAACAAACAAAAAAATGCAAGCTTACTCATGCTCCAGGAGTCCAGGCGCCTTCATCTTCTTTTTAATAAAAAACGTTGGCTTATTCCTTTGGTCGTCATATTGCCTGTGTGTGTAAACCAGTCAAAGAAGTTCTTCGGGAGTTCCTCTCTTTTACACTCACATATACACACACATAAACACACACACAAAATGGAAGCGCCATCTGCTGGTCATGCCTAGTACTGCACCCTACAGTTACATGGTTATTACAAGCAGTTATTAATAACATTTATTATCAGAAGCTGTTGATTATTAGCTGATGAGTCTAATTAACTTTATCCCTTACCTGTACAAATAGCACTATTATGGGTTAAACTGTGATGAGTGGAAAATCATTGCCGGTCTGGAAAGCTTGTTTGTGTTTGGATAAGCAATTTTATTTGAATGGATGGATGAGAGGAGGGTTCAACCATCCATCCATCCATCCATCCATCCATCCATCTGTCAAATAAAAATCATGGAGAAATTCCTCTTTCCAGTTCCTGATTGGGGATCCTGAAGGTGCTCTCAAGCCAGACCGAATATATATAATCCCTTCAGCAGGGTCTGGGGTCTTCCATAAGATCTCCTCCCAGTTGGACATCTCCAGAAAACCACTTCAGGGAACTGACCAGGAGGCATCCTAATCAGATTCCCGAACCACCTCAACTGACTTCACCCCCTGAGTCCTGACAGACTGGTGACCTGTTCTGGGTGTAACTCCGCCTCTGGGGATTGGTTTGAGTTTCCCTACAACCTTGATGGATAAGTGGTATAGATAATAGATGGATGGCTTGGACCAATCTTAAAAAAAAGAAAGAAAGAAAAAAAGAATTTCTAATGACACAAAGCACCGAGGTTTGGTACAACAACGAAACTAGACAAGGTGAAAGTAGTGGAGTCTTGGTGGCTTCGGAACTGGAGGGTGGAGAAAGAAGAGAGAGAGAGAGAGAGAGAGAGATTATCTGATTTTTAATTGAAGGGGTCTCCAGTGTTAGAAGAGGTTAATCCGTCCTTGGTTTGAGTCCCGAGCTCGGCGAGGGCGTTTCTATGTGTTTGCATGTGTGCTTGCATGGGTTTCCTCTGGGTATACTGGTTTCCTCCTACAGAACAAAGACAGGCACATTAAGATAATTGGCTGTTTCAAATTGCCCCTAGGTGTGTGTGTGTGTGTGTGTGTGTGTGTGTGTGTGTGTGTTGGCCCTGCGATGAAATGGCGAGCTGTTCAGGGAGTACAGTTCAGGGGACTTAAATCCCAGCAAGTCACACAGATTCAGCACCATCCTCCAAAAGGTCTCTTTTAGGTTTAAATGAAATCCTGAGTGGGATGTACTGACGTACACAATAAATCCTACAGTCGGTATCCGAGGCATTAAAGCAGGCTTTTATTTCCCGTTTTGTTCTAATCCGTCCGATCTCCACAGGGATTAGCAGACCAATCATGAATATTGAGCGAGAGTTGACATGTGTGAAGATAAGGAGGGGTTTATTACACCAGTGCAGGTGGACGTGGCCAGGATGAGGCATGTATTGAATTGAATCTCTTCAGGAAGCATGTAGTTATATGTTCATATGATATAAATGTACAGACAGGGAGGACACGATGGTGCTATAACTCCATAGATCATGGTGGAGGAGCTGCAAGTGCAATTAGGTACAAGGTAAATAAATTTGTTCTGATAAACACATTTTCTTCGAAATGATGTTTTCATGACATGCATTATAAAGTTTACTTCTGCCTTTGATGAAGTGAAGACTTGCAGTCTTGCTTACTTCCACCAGCATTGGGGGAAAAAAATGTGTTCTGAAGAAGTCTCGTAAAAATCCACTGACAGATGTAGGAAGGGTTGTGCATTGCAGCGTCCCCTTTTGGAGCAGGAGGAGATGGACAATATTATGGGGTAATAATGTGAAAGTTTGGTTGAAATAAGTCAACAGGTTGAGGAGCACTTGAGGAGTACAAGTGTGACGCCGGACACCGCCGCCGCTGACAACGACACAAGACGACAGACAGTTATCCCGATGTGTCACTCCAGCTTCGCTGACAGGCGACATGAATACAAAGTATATGGTGCACGTCTAAGGGTTAGTTATATCAAAGTTACTGACCAAATTAGTTTGAATTCCACTGAATGGTTCAGGAGGAATAGCAGATGGGAGAAAAGTGTGACGACGACGAGTGTGAGACGACCCATATGTGACACAACAAGTACAGGGAAGTTGACGACGGAGTGACTATTCATTCATTAATTTTCTGAACCGCTTAATCCTAATTATGGTCGCGGAGAGGCTAGCGCCCATCTCAGCCGACTCCGGGCGAGGGCAGAGTACACCAAGGACAGCTGGCCAGGCCATTGCAGGGCGATGGAGTGACTATTTAGAGCTAAATGCTAAGCCATTGTTCACCAACCCTGTTTCTGGAGATCTACCTCCCTGAAGACTCTGATCATGCCCACCTGACCATCTAATAATTGACTTAAGAAGTTCTTGATCATCAGAAAGAGGTGTGTTAGATTTTGGTTGGAAAAAACCCTCCAAGAAGGTGGATCTCCAGTAAATATTTTGGTGACCTTTCTAGCCAAGTGTTGCTTCCTGTAAATAATAATATGGAATAAAATAAATAAAAACTGAGCTCTATTCAATGTCCTCCATGGATCTGATTTAACAAATTTAAAAGGATTTAAAAGGCTTCTGAAATCTGTAAAGTATCATCTGCCGATACATCTCGAATCAATCAGCCTGAAGCCCTTTTATCTTGTTAGCAGTTATTTCAGAAGTGTGGCACGGTGAGGAACTGGTTGACACACCCACGACACAGCAAAAAGGTGCTTGGGATCGTTGAGGACGTTTCTGTGTGGAGTTTCATGTTCTTTTCTCCAGGTTCTCCGGTTTCCTCCCACAGTCCAAAAACTTTCACATTAGCCTATTTGGCTGTTCCAGATTGCCCTGAGTGTGAGTGTGAATGGTTGTGTGTATTGGCCCTGCGATGGATCAGCGAGCTGTTCAGGATGTAACCCACCTTCACCCAGAGTTGTCTGAAATAGGCTTCAGCAAACGAATGAATGATGATAGAGTGTAGTGTGAAAAGAAGCCTCAAAGTGTTACTACTTTTCTTTGCTACGTAGGGTCTGCCACTGCTAATGAAAGAAGCAGAAGGAAAAGAGGACCTCTCTGATTGAGCACTGCAACGCAGGAGGATGGAGGCGAATGCTCAAATACAAAACGCTGCCACACAGGTCTTTCATATGGTTCAATCTGCATCTGTTTGTAGTGGCTCGTATAATTCTTCTTCAGGCTCAGCTGTGTCTGCCTTACAGTCAAAATTCAAGGAGATATCCCAAAGGCGGTCTAAAGGGAAAGAGACACATGATGCTCTGATTGATGGTCTGTCAGAACCGAAGGAAAAATCATCTCTGAGCATCCCAGAAGTCAAGATATTCAAGTCGAGTAGCAGTGTTGATGAGGTACCTGAAGTACAAAACCTTACAGCATCTAGCTACCTAAAGGGAAATAAATGGGAAAAGGAGGAAGACTCCATTGTCCGTCCTGACTCTGGGCTTGGTGAAGGACATGAAATGAAGAATTGCTCAAGTGGACATGGTGGCACCATTTCATCAAAGCCAACTACTTCTCAGAAGTATTGGACACCATCCAGAAGTTTTCGCCAAGTTGCCCGACGAGAGAGCCTCGTTGCAAACCTTGAGGTTGATTCTTTAGCAATAACCATGAAGAATGTTCAACATGCCAAGAAGGAGGAGCAGACGCTTAGAGTTGGAGATATAATGATTCACAAAGAACTGATTCACAAGGAACTGGACACCTTGGATAGCACTTTCCAGGGATGTTTTCAAAAGGAACAAGGTCCACCAGATGAACCAATGAAGAAAGATATTATAAGATACAAAACAGAAAAGGTCGAGACAAAGAAAGGCCAAACTGCCCAGACCACCTCAGCCATGCTTGCTGAAGGACAGTATCAACCTTCACTCATAAACAAAGGTGAGATCTTTGAGTTCTTTGTGGCCGGAACTTGGTGGATAGTTGTATTGTTTGATATTCAAGCAATTTGTGCAGATCCAAAGCCAGCACACACTGCAGCAGGATAGTTTTACGGTCTGTAGGCAGATGGCATCATTCCTTTACAAGATTACAGATGTTGGGGGGTTGGGAGCAAGAGGGACTATGGATAATAATGTTTTAATACCATGTGATGAAACCTACAGATGAAATTTGCTGCCGTGGGTCTCTGAAGTGTTGTGTAACAGCAGGAAGAAAATCACAGGGTCTGCATGGTTTAACGCAACCTTTCCCAGACACTCATTTATTACTAGCTGGTTCTCCGCAACTGCTCATTTCCTTCACACCCAATAATTCACCCAAATACACCAAAAAGCATTCACCCATGGAGGCAGTCAAACTAGCAGGTGTGTTTTGGAGGGTTGTTTGATAAATGTATCTTGGAGAAACAGAGACAGTTACTTACTTTTATGACCCCTAGCTAATGTATAACACAGACTCACTCCTCACACGCTCATTCACACCTAGATGCTAATTAGGGTTGCTACCCAGCTCATGTTTTTGGAGAAGGCTGGAGGACATGGAAGAATCCCATGTAGACATGAAGACTGATGTAAAGAACACGTGATACTCAGCTGAAGTCATTTTAGTGATGCGAATGTTTTCAATGCATGCTGGTGCATTAAAAAGTGTAAACAAGGTCTGTATTTCCTTACTGGTCCAAAACATTTCATCTATAATATTAGCTCTAGGCGACATGGTGGCGCAGTGGTTAGAACGTCCGCCTAAAGGCCTGGGTTTGATTCCTGGGTTTGGGCCTTTCTGTGTGGAGTTTGCATGGGTGGGTTTGCGTTTACCCGGTACTCTGGTTTCCTCCCACAGTCCAAAAACATGCACAGTAGGCTGATTGGCTGTTCCAGATTGCCCCTAGGTGTGAGTGTGAGCTTTTCAGGGTTTGCCTCTTCCTCACCCAGAGTCGGCTGAGATGGGTGCCAGCCTCCCCGCGATCCTAATTAGATGAATGAAATTAACTTTTTATTATAGAAAATCAGGCACATAACTCTGTTTTTGCTTCCTAGTGAAAAGATTAGATATTCCATTGTCTTTCCATCTCCTTGTACAGGTTTACCGCCGTCTTATAAAGAGACTGACTGGGACACAGCAATCATCTTCGGATCAGAGTTACACTTTAGGTAAAAAAAATGTTCTTGTAGATATTCAAATGGATTTGATTAATCCTTTTCTCTTTTGTTTCTGTGCACGGATGTGGAACAGATTACACTTAAGCGGCTTTACACGAGGTCCCGTCTTTGCCTATATGGACGATTTGGATTCCAACCTATAATCAGTTCCTCAGAGTTTTACTCTGGCTATAAGAACCATTATGATGGAAATGTGGATGACAAACAATAACTGGCTAATTAATGATGTCAACAATTTAAATAGCTACAGGCATAATAAAGGGAAGATATTTAGCTTTTTCCCCTTTGACCCTTAAATATTTTTATAGTGTTGAATTGACATTTTAGATGCCACCAGAGTGTTAGGTTAAAGCATGTTTACCTGTTCTGTCTGGGTTGTTTGGCCATAAAATTAGGTTTTTTTTGGGGGCACACTTATAAGCTGCCCCTCCCCCCTCTGCCCCCATGCACAGCGATATCTCCACCCATCCCGCTCACCCAGTGCACTGAATATGGAGCTTTCAAGCGACCGATCAGAGCACAGTAGGCACAGAAAGACCATAAATGGGAGGAGGAAGCCAAACAGGCTGTCCAGTGCCTGCATTCAAAATCAGGTTTTCAGGTGGAGGTGCATGGGGAAGAACTGGAGAACTGCGGAGTTTTTGGATTAGGAAAGGTCTGAAAATTGGTATCTGGTCATTAAGCATTCTGTAAGAGGGGACAAAATATTCCAAATCTGGCCCACATCCCAGCAGCCATAGACCGTTGCATGCCTGCTCCACCACTTTTGCACCATCACCCCCCACCCCCCCACCCCAACAAATGGATCTCTAATGTTTAAATATTTTTCTCTACTGGTATAAACATGGATGGCAAACAAACTAATTATATAAATATTAACTAGCAGTAATTTTGGCATGGCAGTGCAGGGCCATTTCTGTTCAAAATATCTAAGATTTAAGGAAGATTTTAGAGGTTGCACCCCTTCCTACTGCCCCAGTAGATGTGTAATTAGTGTTTTTGAAAGAGATGGGACTGATATACAACTGTATATTACAATTTACCCCACCTACTATAGTCCTAGTTCTTCTTGATAGTGAAATTTTAATTATGTGATGTATATTATACTATATAAATAACAATATGATTTATTTGACTATGGTTCTGACATGTTTACCTTCTACGCCTGTCCATATAGATCTGACTCAACTTTAAGCCCCCGCCATGAGCAGGCAAAGCGTTTGCTGGCAAGAGCCCGATTAAAGGCTCGCTCTCAAAACCAAAATAGTGACCAAGGAGCTGAAGCTACTCAAAAAGAAGTCATGTAAGTCACCGTGTCAGTTGACTGATGAAAACAAATATACTGATATAAAAATGATTACTGTTTGATTTCTACAAATCACTTACTCAACATATTCAGGAACTTGATCCAGTGATGTAACATAGTTTTATTACTGTCATTTAGGGCCATGTTGTGAGTTGCGTAATCATGATCTCAGCAGGCAATTATTATCTGGGACGACCATTTTATGTCATTAATCCTCTCTTATAATCAGCACAAAACTGATCACATATACTGTACACATGGTACAATGAAACCTAATCCTCTTTGGTTTTAGCTGTAAAGCGGGTCAATCCATTAATCCTTTAAACATGCCATAAAGTGCTAATGTGCTGTTTAATGACAGGCAAAATGTATCTTTAATTATTAAAATTTACAGACAATAATTCCGAAGGTTGTGAGTTTAAAAGAACTATTGGAAATATTTAATGACAATTATTACCTCCACCGCTTGACGGGGAATGTTATGTATTCATCAGCGTCTGTTTTTTTGTTTTGTTTTGTTTTTTGCTTTTTGGCAGGATTCCAAAAAAAAAAAAAAAAAAAAAAAAAAAAACACAGAACCAATTTTCACCAAACCTCTTGGAGGGATGGGTTATGGACCTACCAAGAGCCTGTATTATTTTGAAGCAGGAATTTAATAAATCTTTTTGACAAGCATTTATCAATTTTTTTTTCTGTTAGCAGGATTATGCTAAAATTTTCATCAAACTTGGTGGAGGTTTGTGGCCTAAGCCTGGGGATCAGTGCATGGAATCATGTTGAGAAAAAAAATACAGAATCCTGAGAATTCCCTATCTTTAACATGGGGGAAAATATTTATTTAGTGCCCACTAGGAGGAGACATTTCATTATAACTATGGCAAGGTATAATATATCAGTGTCTGGTGGAGGTACCTTACACCTTATGAGTACCCCCATAGTTTTGGTGAAATATTCAGCAAAATATTAAATTAAGTTTAGTTTTCTTCTAAAATATATTTTAAAGACAATTGGTCATGAAATGAAAAAAAAATCTATTGATTGAATTAATAAATTGAATGAAAAGGATATTTCTATTGTTTTTCTTGGACTTGGGTGCCTTAACCTCCAAAGACCCAAAACCTAATGTTATGTGTCTTCTCATTTCTCCACACCACTTCTGTCCCTTACCACCTGATAACCATTGAACTTGATTTATATCTTCAAACAGGAAATTTGGAATAAGAGTAATACCCAATAGCCTTCAGTCGGGTCTTGAGGTTAATGCATCCACATTGCAGTTGAATAAAGTGTGGTTGGATGTGTTCATTGCTCGTGCAAGGTAAAAGTGAAGATTTCTCCTCTTCAAATTTAGGGAGTTGTTACCAACACATAATCCACCACCGCAGATCATTACAACGACGCATGAGCAGAAAGTACCTCTGCCTGTTGAGCTACAGGATGTCCGAGGCGAGGACAAAAAACATGATGCTTATTTGTGGAGTCAAAGTCATGTCCACTTTGAGGATGAGTCAAAGAAAGAAGCAGAGTGTCGCTACAGAGATAGAGTTTGTAAGCGTGGGTTGGTGTTGATGGACAGTTCAATATCCAAACCGCAACCAAAGTCAGGATTGCCTCCCACAGTCTCACAAGGCAGCAAAAGTTTAGGAACAAGCCAGGGTCATGTAGGATATCAACTGGCCATTCTGACAAATCAAGGATTTGATACAGTCTCCTCCCTGGAGACTGTACTGTGCAAAGATGAGCCCAAGAAATGCAAGGCCTGTGGTAGCATCCTGACATCCAGTCATACCAAAGAATCTAGGCAAAGCACAGAGGGAAAGAGACGCCCAGGCAATCAGTGGGTTACTTCTGGTCAATCAAGTCAACAAATCATTCAACCAAATCTTTTAGAAGCTACTCTACTGAATGGAAACTCAAGTCTCGATGAGACTGTTGAGGCTGCAGGAGCAAGTGATGCTGGAGATAGAGTATCAGCTTTTGGCAAACTCCGAAGGAGGAGTCGCAAAGGGGAAAACAGAGTTGAGGCGGGTCATGGTCCTTATGCTCGTGGTCAAGATCTCTTAGCACAACGACGGAATTCCAGGACCAGATCCAGTTTGGAGGATATGTCTGGACCTCGTTCCAAACCTGCACGAGGTGTTACATTTGCTACTGATTACTTTATACCAACAGCTGCACAGTCCAGGACATACACAGATTCTGCTGGAATACAGCTGCCCATTAAATCAGCTTTGAAGTCTACATCCAAGAACAGGCCAATAGGGCAACATGGGGTGAAGATCCTGCCCTCAACTCAGGAGGTGGAGAGAAGTCCTCACCATGCTGTTGCTACCCCTCCAGATCTTGGTGCACCTTCTCAGGTTTCCCAAGTATACTCAGGACTTACTCCTTGTATCAAACCATCCTCTCTCAGGTACTCCTCACCTGTGGGAACTTCGGCAGAGCCAGTGGATGGTAAGCATAATCATTGGTACTTGATTGTCATTCATGCCCTAAGCCCTCCTACTTAGTTTGATTGAAATTTTATACCATTAAGCTTATTTCCAACTTTTATTAATAGCCCATTCTCCAAGTGAGGATTCCACCTGTGCCGGGTCTCGGTCACCAGAATGTCGGCCGAACGTCCGAGGTGCAGGCATGTTAAAGACTGAGGACCTGAGAGCAGAACTTCTGAGATCAGAGCACCTCAAAGCTGAATCACAGTGGGACGAATATGTGGCTGCATCACGGTACATTCCCTAACTAAAGCTGGTCTTATTGCAAAATCATAGTTTTTGGCTGTAGACATTTAGGTGGAAACTTTGAAGTGATGATCGTCAACTTTTTCCTTAGTGGAATATGGTTTATATGACCAGCCAAATAACAACAGGATATAGTCCACATCAAAACATGCTTAGTCTTAATGGTGAGTGAGATTTTTTCAACAGTTAAGAGATTATATTAAAAGCAGTGCATAAAGGTCTTTATGGAGGGACATGGAAGAGACATGGAGTCGGGCCACTGGTGGAGCAATGCGAAGTAGTCTACCTATTAACCTTTGCTTTTCATTCATTCATTTACCAAACCGCTTACTTCTACAAGGGTTGCTGGGAGGCTGGTCTATCTCAGTCAACTGTAGGTGAAGGCGAGGTACACCCTGGACATCTCGCCTTAAACAAATCCAATAGTACTGCCTGATGGTTGCTTTTTTATTTTTGTTATTAGGCGAACATTGGAGCGGGAAGGTAGGCCCAAGCTCTCCCTACGCCGTTTTTTTTCAGCCATGGGACTGAACAGCATGGGAAAGATGGTGAAAGGTAGCCGGTCCAGTAGCATGGAGCAGCTGTCACTCCCCACTGCAAGAACCTCTCCAAGTCCCACTCACAAAGGCCAGACTCAGCTGCAGAGAACGCCATCCCTTCAGGCCCTCCATACTGTCAGTATAGTAAGTTATCTATGCAGGATATCGTCTCATAATATCAAACACTACTTAAATTGGTCTTTGAGGTTTAAAAACAATGCACTTTTTCATTTATCACCACCAGGAGTCTCCTCTTGCTCAGTTGCGTAAAGTTTCTTCTGTACAGAGCCTGCAGTCTCCAAAAAAGAAATATGAACACTCACCTCTTCTTGGAGAGCTTTACTTGCCTCTTACTCTGGGACCCAGGTTGGTTAGGAATACAAAAGCTGTAATATAGTACTTTACCACAGTACTACTGAATTCTGGATTCTACCTAATTAAAGGCAGAGGTTCCCAAACCTCGTCCTGGAGAACTTCCTGTCCACACATTTAGTACTTCTCCTGCTGTTAGATTCAGGAAGAACTGTTAATTAGCTTATTAGTTAAACTAGTTGTGTTGGGAACAGGGCAGGGCAGGCTTGCTACTGGGGGTGGGGGTACACGGTAACGTTGACCCATCTCCTTCAATCAAGTCCTAGGCCCTTGAAAAGCTCCATGGTTGCTGGGATGTGTGTCTGTGAGGTACCCAATTTGGAAATTTTTATCCCCATTCCCAGAATACTGTGTGGGTAGAAGTGTCCTCCAGGTGCGGTGTGGGGATCCTTAAATCTGAGGTTAAAGCCTAGGTCTCACATAGCCAGTAGCGAAATAATGTGGTTATTCTGTAACCATTCAGGTGGATTTTGGAGGTGATCCCACACTAAAATATGGGCAGAGGAAATATGCACTTGCCAAAGAAATGTGAGCATCTGTAGTCTGTCATGTATACCAACAGTAACTGCGATGCATACATTTAAACCAACATGGACACGGTAAAATCGGGTTGGCCATGTATGCCTTTATACTTGTAATGGTTGAACTGTAGGTAAATTCAACATGAAAAGACTTGACTGAAAGTCATGCCCTTCTGGTAAGCAAGGTAGCTTCAAGGCTCTAAGTGCCTGGAACACTTGCAGTGCAATGCTGGTTGAGTCCTGGAAGGCTAAAAATCTTTACTATGGTCTACTGTCAAGTAATTCTGGCTGTGTGTAACCGAGGCTTAATAACATACAATGTTTTATTTCTAACACAAGGTCTACTGATAAAAGTTGTTTTTTTTAAACAGTTATACTTATTTCTGCTTCTTTTTTAGGGATCTTCATGTTAAAAAGGGAGTGGAAAACTTAGACGCATCTCAAGTTTCAGGTCCAGTGGGCAGAATTATCCAGACCTTCCCTGATGGCTCTTTATTGCTAGAACTCACTAGACCAGTCAGCGCACCATTTGGCTTTGTCATTTCTAGAGGAAAAGGTCGACCGGACTCAGGTACTTCTACATTAGTAAAACGTCACAGCATAAGGTCTGAACAAATAAAACAAACAGTTCCATTATCTATACTGCTTATCCATTAGGGTCGTAGAGCGAATCCCAGCTAACTTCAGGTGAGTGGTGAGGTTACACCCTGAACAGGTCATCAATCTACTGTATGGATAAAACAGAGACAACCATTCACAATTTGAAGTTAACCTAATGTGGACAGCTTTGTGTGGAAGGAAACCAGAGTACACAGAGGAAACCCACGCAAGCACGGGGGGAACATGCAAGCTGCACACAGAAGGGTCCTCTGTGTGCAAAATGCAAAATTGTCTTAGTGGTTCAAGTGTCTACACTAACGAAACAGGCCTGTCGCTCTGTCTTTACAGGAATATATGTGGAGCAAGTGGGAGGAAGCACTGCCTCAGAGAACATCTACACCAGCCTTTTGGGTGTAGGGGATGAAATCCTGGAGGTAAACGGAGAGAAGGTGACTGGACTGAGCCTTGATCAGGTGACCTGTCTAATGACCCGTGAGAGTACGGCTGCTATCCGGATCCTTCCACATCGCTGGATCCAGCACTGAATTGACCAACCACACAGACACAAAAAAGGCCAATACTACAAACTGATCCGGGAACAGTGATTGAATTTGTGTATTGGAAAACATGAATGGATGGAAGTGCACCAGTTTATGTGGTTACTATAGAAACCCTAACTACTATGAATCAACAGCTTTTGGCCAATCAGGTCTGAGAATTGAGATAGGCTCAAATTGCATTATGGGTAATACATGTATGTACCTCAACCACTAAGTTAAAGCTCAGTAATAGTTACTATTATTGTTACGAATGTATTTGATATAGAAATTTTTGTTAGAACACTAGCTAGACTTAGCCGATTGATTTGTTAATGTACGTACTGTTTTACCTCAGCACTGCCACTTGTCCTAATTAGGTTCAATAAACTGAACGTGAAAAAATTTTTACCATCTTTCACTGTAAATAAACACAAATAACATCAATAACATCAATAAAATTACTATACGTTTTATGATACATTTGAATAAACATCTAATTATGTGTTAGAGCTGGTGCTACTGACAGAAACAACAACTTCGGACCAATCAGAATCAAGAAGTCAACAGCGTTGTGTTTATTTAAAACATGAATTAAACATATGTGTAGAAAGAATTTTGTTTCATTGATTTCCATTCACAAATTAAAAGTCAACATGTCTATCAATCATGTTGATTCATGTGCGCTAGTCTTTGCAGGGGTTTGCACTCTACAAGTGCTTTTGTTTTCTCTAAAGTTAGCCTAAAATAAATGTACCAGGAAGCAATTTTCTTCAAACTTTCTGTGATATTAATAATAAGTGTACTCTGTTTTATTAAACAATAGACACATATTTAATTTATTTAAATTGTTTAAATTAAAAAGTAATTAATTAATGATTGTAAACATTGTATATTATTCATTGTAATTATTGTAATTATCAATTATTAATTTTTGTCCATTTTACAGTATATTAAACATGTATTGTACATAAAACATTGTAAACCACAGGCTGCTTTACTGGCATGACAAGTTGACATAGAGGTGGCGATAATTAAGAAAATAAATACAGAAATAAACACAATCCAAATATTTTACAGTACAAGAAAAAAGAGAACAAATAATGAAAATAATAATATAATAGAGATAGATCATATTTTCCTTGTAATTATTGTATCATGAAGTGTGTTCAGATTGTGGCCGTCTCCATTCATCATCCTGGAGCCTTCACTCATCCCTCGGCCTTATATTGACTGCCACATTCTTTCTGTCTCCGTAAGAGGGTACAAGGGAGTGCCGCTGTGCTACCATGCTGCTTCTACACGTATCTCTTCTGCTCTGGTTTGGGGTCTTTAGATTCTGCCTCTCCGATGTGCTCATGGACCTGGAGCCGATCCGGACCGAATCGTCCCTACTCAAACCGAAAGTGATGATCGCCATTCTGGCTCGCAATTCTGAACACAGCCTTCCTTTTTACCTGGGCTGTATTGAACGCCTGGACTATCCAAAGGACAGGATTGCTATCTGGTAACTGCTTCATGTTTGGTGAATTTTTTTCCACCCTTATCTATGTTTTTTCCAGTGGTGCTGTTGTGATTTGAAGGATAGAGCTGAAGGAATTGACAAGAAATTTGATACTAGTGCACTGCTGCCCTAGAGTAAGTGTAGCATAACATGGATAAACATTACATAAGAAATGCCCCACTTAGAATTTGGGTCAGTGCAACATGGGCTAGATTGGACTATATGACAAATTTTACTTGTTTTTCTGCATACATCTTAGGAACATTTATATGCTTATACGGAGAGCAGCGCTAATCGGCACCCTGGTCTGAAATATGCTGCGCTCAAACAGTAAACAATGCTGAGGCGCAGCAAGGAGACTCGCAGAGTAGTGATAAAATCCAGACAGATACTACGACTTACTCACTGCGCGATAACTCTACAGACTAATATCCTGCCTTTCTGTAGTCTCTGATGTCTTGATGTGTGGAAAACTTGTAGGAGGATGACAAGAAACAACACTACAGTAGTGCAACAGAAGTAAAGAAGCCAGTTTATATAGATTACCTTTACAGAATATCTCAGATTAACCCTAAATTACATTTTCATCTCATTATAAACCTGAGCAGTGAAGGGTTAAGGCCTTGCTTAAAAGCCCAATAGGGGCAGCCTGGAGGTAATGGGTCTCAAAACCCACCCATCTTTTGAGCCTTAGACACTAACCCACCACTGCTACACACTTAAATCTCTTGTATTAGTCTAATTCTACGCTCTCTGGACATCCGTTATTTCTATTCTCCTTCTTTCCATTATTCTGTTCCTACAATCATCTCTGGAATTCTGCTACCCTAAGGTCTCTTAACTTTTTTTTACACTGCAGCTCACCCTTATTTGTGGGTCGGTCTGTTTGTTTGTTTGTGAACAAAATCCTGACCACCCCCGTGCAAGGATTTTCACCAAACTTAATGGGAACACTACTGTACTTGAGTCTGAGGGATGGTTTGATTTTGAAATGTCAAGGTCAAAGGAAAAGGTCAGAGCAAGGTCGCAAAGTTTTGGAGATTGGAAGCAGGTACCGATAGACCTGCTGTTATTATGGAACATGAATAGGGAACCATATATGGATTTTCAAAGAAGACAATGACTTTTGACTTTGAGCGACCTTGATCGGTCAAACCAACAGACATTCTGTAAATCCTTCAAACCATTTTCTTGTCCCACCAATTTGGTCATGGCCACATACTATAGAACATATGGTAAAATATATAAATAGAGGAGCACTCCTCCAGGCACTAATGAATTGTCATGTCATGTCATTTTCTGAACCGCTTAATCCTAATTTGGGTCGCGGGGAGGCTGGCACCCATCTCAGCCAACTCTGGGTGAGGGCAGAGTACACCCCGGACAGCTCGCCAGGCCATCGCAGGGCAGAAACAAGCTGACGGCTATGCAGCTACTCTTGACGAAAATCAGCAATGGTTCTTTTACATGCCTCTCACCACAGACAGTGAGAGATATGGCCGGCCTTTGATAACCCAGTTAGCTGCACTGGGGGGACAGCAGTGAGAACCCGTTGATAGTGGGGCTTGAACTCCCGACCTTGGGATCAGCATTAACGGATTATTATAATTAATTTGGCATCGTTATAATAAAATGTCTCCCCCTACTGGCTGTTGAATGAACAATCGGGCACGTTGATAACTGATGGGCATTTTTAAGGATTACAGGAAATTTTTTCAACATGATCCCATGCATGGGTCACCTCAAAAATGAAATGGTTTGTTACTTGTACCACACCCTACTTCAGAAAGCAATTTTATCTAAATCTGTGTAATACTTTTGGAGTTATCTTGTACACAAACGAACAAACAAACTAACGAATAAAAACAAGTACAAACATTAATTCAAAATGAGACACGTCCTAATATTTTTCAAAGCACCAAATAAAAGTTTATAAAACATATTGGAGTATTTTCCTGAATAGAGTCGAATCCACAGAAATGTACCTTTGCTCTTTTGCTTTGTAACGTTATCTTTGTTAATGGGGAGTAACCCAATATTGTAAACATTAGAAACAGTTATTCCGAGTTGGTGTGGTCCAATTAATACAGTACGGTTAGAGGAATCTTAGGAACAACAGCATTCCTGGTCCTCTAGATACTCTCTGTTGGACTTTCGTTGCAGGGCTGTGGCAGACTACAACATTGATAACACGACGGCCATGCTGCAGGAGTGGGTGTCTGGAGTGAACGGACTGTATCATTCTGTACAATTCAGGACCACGGACCATGTGAAGAGGTAAAATAATGCATTAATAATCTGTGCAATAAAATTGTAATAAGAATTGCAAAATTTTGCACGGTGACTCACCCATGAAGAATACAGCTTTGAACTTCATCAAGGGTCACATATGATTACTCTCAACCATCCATCCAACTGCCAAACCGTTGGAGCCTATCTCAGCTGACTCAGGGCAAAGGCGGAGTTCTCTTTGAACTGCTTGCCAGGGCCATCACATACAACCATTCACACTGACACTCACAGCGAGGGGCAATTTGGAAGAGTCACTTAGCCTAAAGTGCATGTCTTTGGCCTGTGGGAGAAAACCAGAGTCCACAGATGAAGCTCACGCACAGAAACACATGCAAACCGCATGCAGAAACGGACTTGCTGAGCCCAGGACGCGAACAGCACATTCATTCTAAAAAATAATAATTATTATTTTTCTTATAGTTCCTATGATAATGAGCTTGGTCCCAAGCACTGGCCGGACTCCAGATTCAATCACGTGATGAAGCTGAGGCAAGCCGCTCTCCAATCGGCCAGGGACCAATGGGCTGACTACATCTTGGTGGGTTACATCATCTCAACAATTGAATTGACAAAAGATCGATGAAAGATCGACTTGAGACATGCTTTTATTGTCAAATCCTCAATGTCTCGTTAGTACCAGTAACTCTGCTTCAAATCAAGCCATCACACCACTGTGCTATAGATAATGTTTCTGAAACAGTACGTCCTGTGGATGATTTATCAACAGTATATTACGCTGTACTGATCTCTAACACGCATGTCATTCTTCTAGTTTGCTGACAGCGATAACTTGCTAACAAACCCAAAGGTCCTTAGCCAGCTGATAGCCGAAAATCACACATTGGTGGCCCCCATGCTGGAATCCAGGATGCTCTACTCCAATTTCTGGTGTGGAATGACCACACAGGTACACTACTATCTCTTGATTTGTTTTTCGTTTCCTTTTTTATCCGTGTAGGTTCGTCAGTGTGCTTCCATACACAGCCGGTATCATTAACTTTTTCTTTTTACTCCACAGGGATATTATAAGAGAACAGATTCATACATTCCCATTCGAAACTGGAAGCGGGTTGGGTGCCACGCCGTACCCATGATTCACTCCACCATGCTGATAGATTTACGCCGCAGTTCCAGCCGTGCCCTGGCCTTCTACCCACTCCACAAACTCTACCCATGGATCCTGGATGACATCTTGGCTTTCTCCTTTTCTGCAAGACAGGCAGGTGAGCCCTAGCTATTCGAACTCACACTGTATATTCATTTCTAATTTTGTGATGCAAAAGGAAAGTTACCAAGGAACCACAACACAACCCTGAGGTCTGATTGTTATACATCACACACACACACACACACACACACACACACACACACACACACACACACACACACACACACACAGGAGACATTCACAATTCTAGTGTGCAGGAAAAGAGGTAAACGAGGTATTTCTATTATAAATGGTACGGTTAACATTGCCAAAATTAGATCAAATTTCTATTTTAAAACATATTACAAATTTATGGTTTGAAATCCATCTCAAAGCTTGCAAGTTCGATACTGATGCAGCTATTTGGTACTTCTTCTATGTTTTTTATTTAAAATATTAATGAGTCCAGCCCCTTGCCCACATTTCAACCTTTTTATGCAAAATGTTGGCAAAGGAGGAGTTAAGCTCAGGGCTAGGGGTCAAGGGACACTTTAAACGCCAACACTTTCTGACCAGAATCCAGATTTCAGTCCTGTTGTGAATCTTGAATAAATAAAATAATTGACCTTTAATTTAAAAAATCCTTCTTATTATTATTATTAATAATATTAATAATAATAATAATGTTTTATATACCCACATGTAAATATATAATTATTATTACTATTATTGTTATTACTATTTATCTTATTAAATAATACTCATATTATATATCTATATATTATCTCTCTCTCACTATATATATATA
>JAOUQZ010000041.1:18247116-18277730 GCA_028564935.1 Neosilurus hyrtlii | reverse complement strand
TTTTTTAAACATAAACACACACACACACACACACACACACACACACACACACACACACACACACACACACACACCCCCCACCCCCACCCCTTCTTTATTTCAGAGCTTTGAACTCATCACAGCTCGAGGTTTTAGGGATTGAGATGCTGCCAAGCTACCAAGACCCCTACTCTGGTCGAGCGCTCACCAAAGGAGAGATCGGCTGTTTTCTCAGCCATTACAACATCTGGAAACAGGTAGGATCAGCACACGATACTCTCCTTACTATGAATGTTTGTACATGGATAGAGCAAAGGTTATGATATACAAAGTCTTTGATCGGTTCATGCAGTAACATCAACATAAATTCAGCGCAAGACAAGGGGCTACAGAATATCAGAATTTATCCCACGCTACGCTCTATGCGTGCGCTAATCAGCTCGTACACATCACACATCACATGCCATCAGACTTCATTACTTCCTGTATTTTTATTTGTATGTTGCTAAAGGAAATTCGTACAAAATTTCTATTTGATGTGATCCTATTTTGCATTAATTTCTCAATATGTATATATTTTTAAGCTAATTAAATTAGGTAGATTAAATTAGTCGCCTTCAAAAGTATTGTAACAGCGCGACTAATAAAGAGATATCACATTTTCAGCTTTTTCATATTTGCTCTTGTTAAACAAAACCTGGTATCAAACTACCCAGTTTTCTGCGCTTGCATGGGTTTCCTCCAGGTACTTCAGTTTCCTCCCACAGTCCAAAAACATGCACATTAGGCTGACTGGCTGCCCCAAATTGCGCCTAGTTGTGAGTGTAAATTGTTGTGTGTGTGTTGCCAGTTTGATGGTCTGCTGACCTTCAGGGTTCACCCCGCCATCACCCAGTGTCAGCTGAGGTAGACTCCTGTCTCCCCACGACCCTAATAGGATTAAGCGGTTCTGTAAACAAGTGAGGGAGTGAGTGAATATTTGGTTGCATATTCCTCGTTCACAATAACTATAGCAAACCTACAACCCATAGACTCCACCAGATTTCTTGTTTCTTCATTGGTTATGCTTCCAGGCTTTTCAACAGCATCTTTTTTTAATCGTGGTCTGCTTTACTGAGATTTTTCCCTTCCACCTGCTCTTCAGGAACTAAAATGCATGTTTATTAGTCACATATATATTGCAGCACAGTCTCAGCTGACTCTGGGCGTGGGTGGGGTGCACCCTGAACAGCTCGCCAGGCCATCACACGGACAACACACATACAACCATTCACACTCTCACACCTAGGGGTGATTTGGAACAGCCAATTAGTATACTGTGCATGTTTTTGGACTGTGGGAGGAAACTGGAGTACGTGGAGGAAACCCACGCAAGCATGGGAGGAACATGCAAACACCACACAGAAACGCCCAAGCCCAGGCATTGAACCCAGGCCCAGTGGAATCGAACCAGACCACTGGGTCAGCCCAGTGATGAGGCCCAGATTGGGACCCAATAGAGGTAGCTTGGTGGAACCCCATACCTGACGATTGACATACATGACCAGTCCTAGTCCATTGATGAGTTAGCAGGACACAACAACTGTGTACACAGAGGGCAGTGGTGGCTCAGGTGGTTAAGGCTTTGGCTTACTGAACCAAAGGCCAGGGGTTTGAGTCCCAGTACCACTAAGCCGCCACTGTTGGGCCCTTGAGCACGGCCCTTAACCCACAATGCTCCGTTGTATATTAAAAAAAAGTAAGTCGCCAAATAATGTAAATGTACACAGCCATTCCAATACTTTTGATTGTATGAGGCCACCATTTTGTACCACCATGTTTGTACAGTAGCCCAGAACCATACAGGCTTTGACGGGGAGGGGGTTAGGAATGAAATTTCAGTTGGTTGCAATCTCGAACCTCACCACTAGATGCCGGCAGATGCTTTTAAATCTTACACACTGTACCTTTAACTTCACTTAAATGTAAACACTACAAATGAGTAAGACACTTCTAAACAATCCTGATAAAGAGTAGACACACTAAGAGGGAAAAAATGACACTCATGCGTTCAGGACGTCCACCATTCCACAGGCAGATTCGGTCTAACAGACATTTTGTGTCCCGCAGGTGGTGGAACGTAAGCAGCAGCAGGTACTGGTACTAGAGGACGACGTTCGCTTTGAACCAAATTTCAAAAGCCGCCTGAACACAATCATGGAAGACGTTCGACGGACACAGCTCCAGTGGGACTTGATGTACGTGGAGTGTGAAGTCGTGAAGTGCATTAGATATAACACAGGGTTCCTGTCTGGTTTTAAGAAAGCACATGCTGAGAGGCAAGCCAGCCGAGAAACAACAAAGCAACAGGAAGCAGATTAGAAGAAAGGGTTGCTGAAGCAGACCTGTAATTTGTGACAGGCTGAGATTACGAAAAGTGCACCTACTGTTGCTGTTTACACTAATTATCCTAATGACCTGCAATTTTCCCTCTCTTTACCAGATACGTGGGCCGTAAGCGGTTGCAGGTGAAGAATCCTGAGAGCTGGGTGCAGGGGATAAAAAACCTGGTATATCCTGATTATTCCTATTGGACTCTGGGATACACACTCTCTCTTCAGGGTGCTAAGAAGCTGGTGGAGGCCAAACCGTTGGCCAAAATGCTGCCAGTGGATGAGTTCCTGCCTGTCATGTTCAACAAGCACCCTAAGTATGTTACAATCTGGTAGACTTCACATCTCTATCCATTATATATTTGTAGTTATTTTGTAACAGGGTGGTATGGTGGCGGTTAGCATGTCCGCCTCCCGACAAGAAGGTCCTGGGTAAAAGTCCTGGGCATGGGTGTCTCAGTGTGGGGTTTGCATGTTCTCCCCATGTTTCCATGGGTTTCCTCTGGGTAATCCGGTTTCCTCGTACAGTCCAAAAACATGCACAAATAGGCTAACTGGCTGTTTCAAATTTCCCCAGGTGTGAGTGTCAGTATGCTGGCCTGGTGATGTTGTTGGCTGAGATGTGCTTGAGCGGTTTGAGTGAGTGAGTGTTTTGTAACAAAGGCTTATATGGTATTCTCATACTTAAATTCAGAGTATTGATGGGGGTCTGGGTTGGGTGTCATAGTATTGAAGGTGGTCTATAATCGCAAATTGAATGGAATATTGATGGAGATTTGGGAGTCAGGGATTTGGGGGGCACTCTGGATTAGGTCCTGTGGGAAACATTTCTGAAACTCTTTGTAAAATAGGAATGGCTGACGTGCTTCAGTGGGTTTCTTCTCGGTATGCTGGTTTTCTCCCACAGCCTAAGCTGGTGAGGGTGTTTTCTACTCTCACCCAAAGCTGGCTGAGATAGGCTCGGAGCTTGAAAAAAGGCTAATGTGTATGAACGGGAAATGGGTTGGGTCCAAAATTCTCTTTTAATTTACAGGGAAGAGTACCTGGCTCATTTTCAACAGAGGGACCTTCTAGCCTTCTCAGTGGAACCTCTACTCCTCTACCCTTCACATTACACAGGAGAACCGGGCTATAGCAGTGACACAGAGACTTCCACCATCTGGGACAATGAGCGCATTAGTACAGACTGGGACCGAGAGCGTATCTATAAAAAGCCGAACCGAGGTGATGCGGCCCCTGTGCCTACTTCAGATGAGGGTGGCAGGGATGAACTCTAAGCTGGCCAATCACAATGCAGCACTGGAGATTTTATATGGGGTTTGTATTCCAAGTTTCCAGGTATCGTTCCATTAGCTACTCAATTATCTGATGAACGCAAACATAAGGAAACGTACTGATATATTGTAATTTGCACCGCACCTCTATACAGTACATACACCAATCAGCCATAACATTACCACCACCTGACCCGTCCGCAGCTAGACAGCCATGTATAGCATTTTTTGCTACAGTAGCCCTCCTGTGGGATCAGACTAGCGAAGTACTAGTCTTCGCTAGTCTTCCTACACACATCAGTGTGCCTTCGACAGCCATGACAGTCTTGTCAGTTCATTGGTTGTCCTTCCTTGGCCCACCTTTGGTAGGTACATACCACTGCATACCAGGAATGTACCACAATTTTGGAGGTGAATCCCATAGACCCAGTCATTTGGGCCTTTTCAAAGTCATTTTTTCTGCATCCAACACATCAACTCTCGAGAACTGATTTCCCATTTCTACCGAATCCTCAGAAGGTGCTACTGTCACAAGATAATCACCTGTCTGTGGTCATGTTTATAATGTTATGGCTGATTGGCGTAAGATCTTTGGACAAGGGTTCTTTGAGTTCTTAGCTTCCAAAATCTTGAACCCTTTTAAGAAGTGTTCTGTATTGAACACTGAAGGGCGGCTTGGGGGTAATTATTGAATGAAAAGACTTCTTTAAAAAAGGGTTCTACATATCTGTTTTTGGAATTGGGTTTGGTATTTTTGGTTGAAATACTCTACACTGAGCCACTAAGCCCTCCCCCAGGGACCGTTAAGGGTTCACTCTTGAATGACAGAACATTCTTAACTTCCAAAACAGTATGTATGCGTAACCCTTTATCATATTGTGCTACATAGAACCTTGAAGGGTTTCAACAGATAAGTGAAGGATCCTGAAACACTTTCTGATCGGAACACCAGTGTGCAGTGTACTGAATTTTGAAGGGGTTCTTTAGTTCTACAATTAAAGGGTTCTATTTAACCACAGATGTTTTTTTTTCTTTACACAATAAAATGTTATGCTAACAATCTGAATCTCCTTTAAAAAAAATTAGTTTCTCTGTTACATTTCCACAAAAATTCCACTGAAATTTCTTGTCCAGTGCATATAAAATAAAAAAAAGCACAAATATACATACATAATAATTATATATATATATTTTATTTAAAAAGCAGTGGCAGTTTATTGTGGTTTGAGGCAATTGGTTAATCCAAATATTAGCAAGGTTTCATACCTCACAATGTGAA
Source organism: Neosilurus hyrtlii (assembly GCA_028564935.1). Classification (NCBI taxonomy): domain Eukaryota; kingdom Metazoa; phylum Chordata; class Actinopteri; order Siluriformes; family Plotosidae; genus Neosilurus; species Neosilurus hyrtlii. The sequence goes on along the minus strand of JAOUQZ010000041.1, from coordinate 18,272,826 downwards.
ACGAAAATAATAATAATACACCACCACACAAACAGCATGTAATAAATTAAATCAACAAAAGAAAACCAACCATTAAAAACAATCCCATGCTTATATAATCGATGAAAAAAGGAGGTTCTCAGCATTCAGTTTTATCACCTGAGGAGACGCATTAAAGCCCAAATCCCTCATGACAGGAAAAAGACTTTAATGCAGTCTTAACAGAATTATTAGTGTAATCATTGACCTGAACAACAACAACAAAAATGTGTATTTGGTTTTAGTGTGTACAAAAAAATGAGGTTAAAACTGAATTTAAAAAATCATTAAAAAAAAAAAAAAAAATACAAAGCAAGGAGGCAGCTTTTTAGGCCAAGATTAGCATTCGCTAGAAAATATCTGAAACAAAAACACAACTCATTCCGGTTTGGACAGATTTATAAAAACATTGGGGCTCCAAACAAGTTTTACTAGCTGTTCTTGGATTTAACAGCTAAACTAATCCAGTTACACAGGCTTCATTCTAAATTACCTCAAAGGGTATCACTATACATACTACATAGGTTACACAAAACCATCAATGGAATGCTTGACTCATAAATGCTAACATGGCTTAAAAAAATAAATAGAGAGAGAGAAAGAAAGAGAGAGAGAATAAAGACTAGGACTTATTAGTTAGCATGACATCTGCATAAAACTGACAGGATAGCATTCAGTAATATCATAGAAAAATTTGCATTTAGCTGTGAGACATTTTCTTTTAAAAGGATGTCATTAGCAATGCTAACATGTTTGTACTTAGCATTTTCTTTTTAACAAAGAAATATAACTTTTAAAATACAAAGACAGAAAAAAAGACAGGATGACAAATTAGAAACACAAATGCAAAAAACAAACAAACAAAAAACAACACAAACAAAAAAAAAATAAAACATACCCACAATACTAAAGAAAACGGAACTGACAGACAAGAGATGCGTTATGCTAACCTACAAAACTAGCATGGACTTCATCATACACTACCTAGAAGGCCACAATGGGTCCCTGAAAGAAACATCATTCATAAAGCCCAAGATGACTAATAAAGCTAAACATGGTTAGCATAATCGTGCTTGTACCGCTACAGTGGGTTGTTAGCGACATCTTTTTTTTTTTTCCCCCTTTTTAAACCCAAGCACTAATACACAGCATGTGACAAAATACTAAAGAAATAAAGAAAGGGAGTAAAGCAAAGAAAAAAAATTAGGACTGTATAAATTTTTGTGACAGCATTTACTGGCTAAAAATGGGCAGTGCTAGCGCTAACTGAAACCTGAATACATGTAGGACGGTGGGTTGTGAATGCGAGTTGAAATCATCAGAACAACATGAAATCAAGTGAAATGAGCCAAACGTTGGTGTGTGGTGAAGAGCTAACACCAAACAAACACTAAATTGCTATGCTAAGCACAGCACACACAGTGAAATCCTGACAAGCGTCACACAAAACTGACCAGCTGTACAACAGTGGATCGTTTTTCTGTTTTTTTTTTTGACTTGAGAGAGAGAGAAAGAAAAATATCTTTTCTTTTGTATTTACTAGTTTGAGCTTGGTTAGAGTTCTGACAACTGCCAGCAGCTATCTGTCCAAGTCCTTGTATTGCATTATGTGCATGGATGCCGATACGGTCAGCTCGTAGACTGTAATCGAAAGAATACAATACGAAATATTGCATGGACAGAAAGGAAAGAAGGGAAAGAAGGAGGAGAAAAGTGATACAGAAAAAAACAAATGATAGTACAGCTAAAAAATAATTATAATAATATATCAGTGAACAATCAAGTCCGTTCCTTCCCTTTGTCGCACTTATTCAAGCACTTGGAAAAAGGTGCATTCCGAAACTAAAGTGTTTAAATTATTTGTTTTTTTTAAACTTGATGGGCCCCGTTCCAATTCCACAGTGTTCCCTTTACTTTAAGACGTATATTTTTATTTCTACAGTGTAACCCATCACACTATCAGACAGATGCATCGTCATCATCACCACCTAGAAGAAAAGTGCAATATTGCATATTTGTATTTTATTTTGTTGAGGGGGTAAAAAAAGAGAAAGAAAGAGGGGGGGGGGAGGTTGCTGGGGAATCACCCTGCGGTATATACGTTACCAGAAGAAAGTGTGTAATGGTAAACAATGACGCAAAATACGTCGGAGAGGAATTAAGGCTTTCTGAAATTCCTGATGTGTTTGCATTGTTCTCTGAGATAGATGTGTTGGGAGAGAGATTAGAGGTCTCTCATATATACACACACACACACACACACACACACACACACACACACACACACACACACACACACACACACAGCACTAGCCCGTCCTTTAAAGCAATGAGTGCCCTTTGTCCCCAAGAGGTCTGTAAACCATTATAATTTATGTAACGTTGCTACTATAGAAGCGTCAAGCATCACTAGAACCACATACACACACACACACACACACACACACTAAACTATCTGCAACTCTGACCATAAGGTTGCACGTCTAAATACTTAGAAAAAAAAGAAGGAAAAAAAAAAGATTAAAAACCTGAAACCATTTAACTATCAGAGTGATCAAGGAGCATCAGTGTTGATCCTATAATTCTGGAAAAAAAACAACCAACCTAATTTAAAACCAAATAGATACACATGTATATTATATAAGTTCCGCAGAAAAAAATCCCTGCGAGTAAAAAAACAAAAAACAAAACAACCCTTATGACAATAATAAAGACCTCAAACACCTCAGCATGGAAATAAAACATTTTTCATTTTCCATCATTAATTTCATGACTTGACATTTAGGTATTAACGATCCAGTCATCAGTTCTGGAAATAAATGTTCAATGTAAACCAACTTACAAAAACCCCACAGTTTTAAACAGACATTTTGCGAGTTCTGTATTATTTATATATTTATCTCAAACAGACAACTACAAACAAACTGTAAATAGAGCACCATGTGAAAAAACGATGTGGTTCAACTAAGACCTACATTCCAGTACTGTTTAGAACACCGGTTTAATCTGTTAGCATTTTTACAGATATTTAACTCCATTCTTTAACAAAGCCACAATGTTTCCAAAAAATTTTTTCGTCTTGGCATGAAATTATCATTTACAAATGAACGTCATGTATAAAACTCCTGAATTTATATATTTATTTTTTTTGTGTTTGCTCCAATAGCTTCATCTCCAGCTATAAAACTCTACTGCTTCAAATGTCTTCCGAGGCCTGAGACTTAAAAACAACACCCAAAAAAAATCAGCAACAAATTTTTTTTTAAACTACACAGCACCCCCTGCTGGTCCTGCTGCAATACTACATTTCCAAAAAAAATCACCCTATCTTATAATATTAAGGAATCATTAAAAAAATTCTTGGATCTAGAATTTGATCCGGATCCTCTTTAAAATTTATGAGTCTTTCTTGTCCAAAACACCACCTCTGGTAGAAATCAAATAAAAATCCACACATTTTTTTCTGTGCAATCCAGCTGAAATATACACACACCTAAACAAAAAAGAAATACAAACCTCCTTGGCAAAGATAAAAATAATTGGTGATACTTCTACAGAAGATTTTTGAATATGTATACACATACTTACACATACTATAGAATACGCAACTAAATTTGCATATGTCATTGTTTGTCATAAAAGATAATCTGACTATCTTGAGCAAACTAGCTTATTAACCCTCTAGCTGTTTAGCACACTTGGTTACGTAACTAGCTAAATTCAAACATACCGTGCTTCCTACTAAGGGTAAATTAGATTGCAAGTGGCCACTTTCAGAACTGTAAATGAACGCAGTGTGCCAATAAGGGCGAATTAAAAACAGTACTGGAACGCAGAACAAAAACGGAATGCCAATTTCCAACAGTGTCAGTTTAATAGTGGGATGAATATCCACACCCATAAATAAGAAAAGGACATCTCAAACACGAACGAGAAGTGATGTAATTAAAGTCGACTGTCAGAAACAACCGAAGAACCGGAAAGTGAATGCGAGTTGTGCTGCGTCGTGGGCGGCCATCTTGTTAACCCGGAAGAGCTCCAATGCCTGGAAGGAGTTGTGCTTGTGGCCAGGAAGGCTTGAACAGATTTCTAACAGATTTACAACACTTGGAATTCTTGCAGCAGGTCTGACATCACTCGTCAATCACGTTGGATGATAGAATTGCACCAGGATTATTGTACAGAGGCAAACGACCAGCTCAACTGGACTTGAAGGAAGACGAGGCGACAGGATCCAAGAACTTTGAACACAGCTTGGTGTTCAAAGAGGACCTTCTGTGTAAAAAAAAAAAGGGTTGCATTGCTATGTCCAACTGGATTTAAGGTTGTGAAGTGGATGTGCTGGTTTACTGAGACTGCGTGCTGATGGAAGACCCTTGACCCTGGGGCGAGCCATGCCCCCTGCGTCCGATCATGGTTGGGTGGAAATCGGGGTGGCGGCGTGCATGCTTAATCAGGTGGTCACTGCGCATGAAGCGCTTGGCACAGAGCGGGCACTGGAAGCGCTTCTCACCTGTGTGAGTGCGTAGGTGGCGTGCCAGCTCATCGGAGCGGGCAAATTTCTTCTCGCAGTTGGCCCAGGTACAGGGGAATGGCCTCTCACCTGCAACACACAAAGAACACCAGCCATTAAAACACCATGCCATTAACCTTACATCCTTAAACGTAGCGCCTTTGGTGGCAGACTATCAAAAATCACTTGTGCAAAAGTATAGGGATAAAGTAAATGCACGATCACTTGAGTTAAGCTTTGATAATTAATTCAGACAGTCTTGTGAAAAACCATCCACTTTTACCCCCGATGAAGCCCTCCTTTGCGCCGGCGGTGCATTTCGGGCTACTAATTGAAACCGGCAGCTAGCATTTAAAGCTAGTATTTGTTCAAAAACTAGGACAAAAATACATATTTTATTCATTATTCTCAATTAATTTCTTTTGGTTCTTTCCTTTTCTGGTTCGCACGATGCATACCCGTCGACTACTGGGAGAAATAACAGGGAAAAAAAACAAGTAGAGGAAAAATCACTACATACATCAGAAATAACTCAATCTATTTAGTCTGCACGGTCGAACCGGCGGCCTAGTGATTAGCACGTCTGCCTCCCGGCAAGGATGTCCTGGGTTTGAGTTCCGAGATCGGCGAGGCCCTTTCCGTGTGGGGTTTGCCCACTGTGCCCGAGTGGGTTTCCTTATGGTACTCCGCTTTCCTCCCACAGTCCACAGACATGCACGTCAGCTTCCTGATTGCCCCTAGGTGTGAACATGAACGGTTGTGGGTGTTGGCCCTGTGATGGGGTGCCTTCACACAGAGCCGGCTGACATAGGCTCCAGCCTCCACGCGACCCCAGTAGGTTAAGCGATTTGGAGATGAAATAAACGAACGAAGAAACTGTTTAGGTGATGATTTCCTTTAGCACTACTGATTTTCACTTAAAATAATTCCTAAAATTAATTTATACATGAATTCTGAGTCACTTTTACTACAAATACTGTTGCTGTTATTCCTCTTATGTCAATTTATAACAGTGTAAGTTGTTTATTATTATATTACTGTATAACTCACTATCCTCATTATGATTTTCCTGTATAATGAAGCAACCCAGTTATTAATAAACCTCATGTCTAATTTCAGAAACGTGTTGGTTTTATTTAGAGACTTTACTGCACAAAAATATGGATTTTATCTGGATGCTAATCTGAGGGGGAGCCTGAAGGGGCGTCGCCTTCCATGCTAGCTGTTTCCTCCTCAGTGAGGTGCGCGCGCGAGGCCAACCAAATAAAACCTTCCCTAACTGTTTATTTATGTACTATTCATTTCTTTTCACGTTGCCTTAATGTATTATATAATGAAAAGAGGTTTCAAACACCATTAGAAAAATGGCTGGCCTCAAATATAATGAGACAGACAAGTGAAAAGGTCATGGGTTTGTTGCTCTCTCTTTTTAAAGCAGCTAGCTGGCTAATAATAAACTAGCTTAGCATAGCTCCCATTGCGAACCATTCAAGGGGTTTTTAACGGAATTAATAAATATTGACTTATTTATATATGGTAGATTGTACTGCAGTGATGTGGAACAGAATAAAAAACAATTATATCAAGGTTAAAGGTCATTCGAAACTTTTTTGTGCACTGTTTGCGGTATTTCATATGTCCGCCATGATGGGTTTGTTACTGTGAAAGAAACTGGCACAAATATCCAGAGCTTTTTAAAATATTTCTGTAAAAAAACTGAATGAGCCCCTGATCTGAAGGAATTAATAATAAGATCTCAAACGTTCCTGTTGTGCTGGATGGTGAAACTTTACTGCCATCACGTTGAATGGATGGAGTTGCCATGGAAACTGCGTTGGGTTAGTGAGTGAGCGGTGTGTCCGCTCAGCGCGCGCGCGCTCTCTCTCTCACTCTCTCTCACCTGTGTGTGTCCTGATGTGCGCCTTCAGGTGGGACGATTTACCGTACACTCGGTCGCATCCGGCGAAAATGCACGGGTGGCGTTTTGGAGAGCGCGGTGCCGCCCCTCCTCCTCCTCCCACCACCTCTGCCCACATCTGCTGGGGGGCGTTGCGGTTTGCCTGTCCCGGAACCGGGGTACCGGTGGGGGTCATGGTAGGGGTCGGGGTCGCGGTGCCTGAGTCACACAGCGTGGCATAACCACTCTCGCCGCACGAGCTCGACGACGAGCTGCTGCTCTCCGAGTGGGCGGACATGGGCCGGAAAGCGGCGTGGTGCGTTTCCGCGAGGACGACGTCGTCGGCCTCCACCTCGCGCGCGCCCTCGAGCCGAAGGGTCTCGCGCACCTCCCTGTCCTCGCTCGAGCCGTCCGCGTCGCCGTGAGGCAGGGCCCTCGTCCGGTGCAGCACGGGCCCGCTCGAGATCGACACCAGGCACTCGGCGGCGAGATAATCGGAGTCGGCGAACACGGACATGGTCTCGCGCGTGTCGTATTTCCACTCCGAAACAACAAAAGCGTGAGGGGGGCGCACGCGCGCGCGCCAGGCACAGACGATGGCTTTGGTTCCCACCCCGTTCCTCTGATGAAATGATAATAAAAATGTAAAACCAAGAAGAAACCTCGAGTTCGCCGCTCCTTAAACGCACTCCATAATAAAAATAAATAAATAAATGATATATATATTTGTATATCCGCTGAACTTTGTTTAAAGAAACGCCGGAAACTCGGTAGCTCTCGCGCGTGCCCGCAGCCCTTAAAGCCCAACGTGGTGTCCTACATTCCCCTCTCGTTGTTTCATTGTGCGGTAAAGCCGGTAGAAGTGCAGGCCACGCCCCCTCACCACATATACACGCGCTGGAGAAGGAAACTCGAGGCACGTGACGTTGCCAGTGACGTAACCGAGGGCGTGGAGCGAAACGAGACAACGGGGGTGGGTGTGTCTGAAACGGAAATCAGATGCCATGCTGCCTTGTGCAGCTCATGAGTCAGCGACTTATTATTAAAGGTCTTTTATTTTTTAATGCCCCTTTTTTTCCTGCATCTCACCACTGTTTTTTTTATCTTACACACACACACACACACACACACACTTCATCCTGCTCATCCTCTCCCTGTGTACCTAAACCCCTTAACCTCTTCATGACCTTCATTTGACAGCTGGACGAGTGTAGAAATAATGACTGAAATGGACTGTGAGGCACATAGACCTGACCATGATCAAAAAAATACTGTAGTTCATATCATAGGACATGAACCTGGCTGTAGTTCTAAACATCATGCGCGCTAATCCTGTCACACACAATCATTAATTGCCAAAAATGGGAAAGTGAAAGCTATCACACACTTCCCCTGAGAGGCAAAGCCAGACAAAAACATCTCTTCGAACCACACACTCAGACGAAAGTGCTATCCACCCCCTTCCACATACAGCTGAGGTTGGCTCCATCTTGTCTTGAGACCCTGATGCGGTACAGATAATGGCTGGATGGATGGATTGATATACAGTAGTTCACCATATACATATGGGCACCTGTGGTTAGCACGTCCGCCTCACAGCAAGAAGGTCCTGGGTTAGATTCCCAGCTCGGGCGTTTCTGTGTGGAGTTTGCATGTTCTCCCTGTGCTTGCGTGGGTTTCCTCCGGGTACTCCGGTTTTCTCCCACAGTCCAAAAACCTGCACAGTAGGCTAATTGGCTGGTCCAAATCACCCCTAGGTGTGAGTGTGAGTGCGAATGGTTGTGTGACTGTTGGCCCTGCAATGGCCTGGCGAGCTGTCCAGGGTATACCCCGCCCTCGCCCAGAGTCGGCTGAGATGGGTGGCAGCCTCCCCGCAACCCTAATTAGGATTAAGCGGTTCTGAAAATGAATGAATGAATGATTGATATATATATATATATGTATGTAAGAATCAGGACGTTCTGACCAATCAGATGTTTAGCCAGATGACAAAAAACAGGCCAGAGAAGTGGCTCATTACTCTGAACAAGCTAAACTTTTGTGAAAATAACTAGTTTCATAGCAGTTAAACTACATCTGTGATGATCATTACTGTTTTATCCATACCCTAGCAAATTATGACGGCACCTGCTAAGATCTAAAGAGAAAGAATGATTTTTTTTTGTGAGATTAGAGACAGTTTTCACAGTTTGAACCCTTTTATAATGGTGCTACACTCTGTTTTTTAGTTGATGTCTAGACATTGTACTGCGTGGTCAGTTCTACAATTCGACTTGACATCAAACAACCGGTAAGCTAGCTAGCTAAAAAAAAAACAACAAACAAAACGCTATGATGTACCAGAAGAATAACTGAGGTTAACGTCGGCAGGATGTCATCGGCTCTTGTTGATACACGTGATCCAAGCTCGAAAGCTAGTTAGCAGTTACGTTTTGGTGAATGCTAAGAAAAGTGGTTAGATTGCTATCTTCCCATTTTAAGAACATCCCCTAGCAGGCGCCTGCTTCCAGGTGCTGCTCCCTTTAATTATATTTTTGTTGAAGCATTTGTTTCCATTCCAGACTCACCCAAGCATAAGATGAAATACCTGTTCCTCTTTCACTTTAAACGCCTCACGCATGCTTTGATTGCGTAAAGGTTATAGCTTTCCAAAAATTTATCCTTGGGTATGTTACATAATCCGTGCCAGTGCTTTGTTCAGCCTGGTTCTTAATTTTGAAATAGTTTCCTCAATATTGTACTGTAGGAATATTCTATTTTTATGTGTATTTATAACAGTGTTGTTGAATTCTCAAATCTGATTGGTTAGAAGGTATTGATTTATTTACTAGAAATAAGCAGGTTAGGCATGAATACAGTAGGTACCATTGGGATTTTTTTTTTGGAACCAAAAATGAGTTCTGGTACCATGTTCCCATTCAATTTGTATTTCTTATTTCCATAAGTGCTTTTTGAATTGAGCAAGTAAGTAGGTAAAATTAGTAAGTTAAGTAAGTGAGTAAGTAAAGTGAAGGAGTAATTAAAATAAGTAGGTAAATAAATAGGTAAGATTAATAAGTTAAGTAAGTACAGAAGGTAAGCAATGTAAGTAAGTACAGAAAGTAAGTAACTTGGTAAAGTTAGTTAAGTAAGTGGGTAAGTGCGGTAAGCAAGTAAAGTAAATAAGTAAGAAAGTAATTAAGTAGATAAATATAGTACCTTAGGCTTAAAATAAAATAATCTATGAAACAAGGGATCACAGTGTATGTTACGTATTAGAAACTTTAATCAAAATGATTACATTATTCAAAAATGTAAAAAATAAATGTGCTCTGAAGAATACAAATACTGTACTAATATGACTAGCAGGAGCAAAATTAACCCGTTTCCACCCCATTTGCAGATACAAGTATGGAAAGTACATGAAGTGTCAACATACGATGACCTGTCCTGCTCTTGTCTGCAATTTTAGAACCATATACCACTATATTATAGTGTCACCAACTATTTCCTCCCATAATGCTCTCTGCCTCCTCAAAGACCTTTTTATGGAAATAACCTTTTCTGATAATAACTTGTTTTGGAATATAATGATTCGGAAGTGCACATTATGTGGGAAAGAGTAAGAGTGTATAATTACGCCACTATAATAGAGCTCGATAGCGTGGTTGTTTTAATTTTTTTATACAGATTCAGTTTTAGGAGGCCAAGTCCCAATGACACACATTTTGAGTATTATGATTCTCTAAATGGACCATATTTACAACTTGGATGTATTGTTTATAAGGTTAAAGTGAATTAGTAGATATGAAAAAATACACCATTTAATACAAAGTAACTGTTTAGACCAAGTTCTTGAGGGTTAAACCAAAAACCTAGTATGTCCAACATTTGGAAAAATTGGGTTTATGTTCTAAATAGACTTTAAATATTCTTCTACAGTCTTTCAAAAAAGTATTGCATATTCACAGACATTTTGATACATTTAAAATTAAAATACATGTATTTGATTTGCCAAAATGTTCAATGTGCCACATCTGTGATTTATATATATATATATATATATATATATATTACTACAAAGTCAAAAAGATAAAAATAAGAATACTAGCGTAAACATTCTCTGAATTATTTTTGCTGAGTTCCTCAGGCTTTGTGCAGTTCCACGGACCCTCTCACAGCTGTTGGCGGAAGCTCTGAAGTCACAAATAGAGAAGGTCCTACATTAACATCCTGGGACGTCCTTGGATTTCCTTCTCAAAAGAAAGTGTTGCTTGGTATTCAGAGAATCGTTGGTATTTGTCTCACCAGAAGTCACTGAGAACCACATTTTCTGAGCTCGCTTTTTCTTCTTTTTGACAAAACTTGTTAAACTTAGAGTAGTTCAATTTATTGACAGTATGTGGCAGTGTGGAACTTCATTACAAACACAATTTCTGCAGCTCAAGAGGTCAGTACGGCCTTGGTTGGAGAATTGATCGTCACACTCATGACGAGTTGTCTCTAGAAAATGAAAATTGTTTTTAGTGAGGGGGTTAATCTCTATTTTAGATCACCTCTAATCACTTGTGTACAGTACATATTATTATATACTATTGTTTGTTCCAAATAATATCTGTACAGTTTCTTAGGCATAACCAACACGAAGAAGTTTCAGGGTTTGAGTCTCTTGGCCAACTGGGGCCTTACTGAGTGCATGTTCTCCTTGTGCTTGTGTGGGTTTCAGGGTCCTCTGGTTTCCTCCGACGATCCAAAAACATGCACATTAGGTCAAGTGGATGCTATAAATTGCCCACAGATGTGAATATGTGAGCCCTGGGATAGATTGGTGAACTGCCAAAGTTGTACCTCACCTGTCAGTGGAATCAGCCAGGATGATCTCCAGTTTCCTCTACGACCCTGACACACAAGCGATATAAATGACGTCATTTATTGTGTTTCTTTACTGTCCTCAAATCCTCAATCCAAAAAAAATTTGCCCTGTTATAAGACTTTTAGGAGAAAGGTTTGTTTTTTTGTGAGTACACAGTATTTGAAGGACGTGTTCAATTCATTTCCTGTTCACTATTTGTATAATGCTGTTTATTTCATTGAGAAATTACCCAAATGTCTGTGGAAAGAATAATTACCCAGTACTTTACTTAACTAAGAGGGAAACTGTTATTATTAGATGTGGGAGGAAAATCGTTTCGGTAATGTATCGTGATTCCTTTGTGTGGCAAATCATGTAACATGTATTCATGGCTACAAAATATATATTTTTTACAATAATGATTAATTTACATGTTTAAATTCAGTGCGGTGAAACGTTGCCACTTCTCTATAGCCCTAATGGTGGCGCACTCTAAAGTATTTCTTTAACATGATTTAAGGCTTTAAAATTGTAACCAAAAAAGTGGAAAAATTGTAACATAGTATCGGGATATTTAAAAAAAAAGCGCGATACTTACAGAATCGCAATACAAATCAAATAGGTGCACCGGTATCGTGATAATATCGTATGGGATCATCCCTATTGCTTCCCATCCCTGGGTACAACTATTATAGGAAAAGACAGCACTTAAAGTTAATCTAAAAAACCTCTATCGCAAAATCTGTCTGTGTGCAAAATCTTAGACTGATAGCTGCAATTTTAAAGATTTTATGGGTGGGAATTTAAAAACTGAGTCTCAGAATCATCAAGGCCCAAGTTAACACGGATGAGTATGGCTTCAATTATAATTTCTTTCAGTATTTCAGGAGTTTGTTCTTAAATATATGATTCCTGGTGTATAGTTTCTCACTGCACAGGCAATGATTTTAATCTAAAACTTTTCACTCCTCCAACACAAATCTGTCAATACATGCCGCGAATGAATCAAAATTCCATACTCGTACTTTCTAACTTGGGCCTCGACGACATCATCATTCTGAGTTTTCAAATAACTGTCCATAAAATCATTAAAACAGAATCTATCGCCCTCAGATTTTACACACGGAAAGAAAGTAACCTTGATATTTGAATGAGATTAAGCTTAACAAGTGCTGTCTTCTCCTTTAAGTGTAATGCTGGACTCAGTAATATTGTAACTGAGAAATTTGAATAAATGTTATTCTCTTCTTTAATACTAATAAAAAATGTATACAGCCTTCTTTCAATCTACGTTAAACTACTTGGGGGGAAAAAATCCCCAAGTGCGTTTACCTCAGACGTCACACTCTTGTTTCTTCAAAAACTCTTTTCCCTGAAGAACAGAGGAAAATGTGACGATAAAACTAAATACAACATGACAGGAAAACTCTACTATGTCTCTTTTTGTGCGTATAGTATCTGGTTGTGGTTTACTTGGTAAAACCCCACTCAGTCAGGCCTCCTGCTGGGGAACCGTCCTGCTTATTACTCCATTCCCTGTTATACTCACCATTCCTGAGGACTGTTCGGTCGGAGAATCAGTGCGAGTCTATTCCAGCTTGAGTTGGAGTCCAAGGTCATGTCTTTGTGGCGTCTTTTGTTGCTTTGGGAACTTTTTATATCGATTCTGATTAGTATTTGTAGTGGTAAGTGTGCATAATTTTTATAAAAGCTGCTGTTAAGTACATTTTATGATGGGTTTGTAATGAATTAGAGCACAAGTCTTTAAAGCATGATGTTACCATGTGTAGAGGAAAATGATGCAGCAATGTTTTATTTTGTAAGGAAAAGAAAAAGCACTTGAAAGTGTGCTGTTGTAAGAAAATTACAATCATTATTGAATTATATAATGAATTACAATCATTATTTTTAATAGAACACCCTGATGTGCTTTTCTTTCTTGTACCACAGTAAGCTTTTACAAATTTTTGAAAGAATAATGCATCACCCCTTTAATTTGTTTAAAGTTGCAGTTAACATCTATATGAGGAAAGTTAGGTCCTTGTATCAATTAATACAGCCACTAAAACAGTAATTCCCTTCCTAGCCTCCTTTTACTTTTTCTTAATGATAATAATAATAATAACAACAACAACAACAATAATAATAGCAATAGTAATGATAATAATAATAATAATAATAATAATAATAACAACAACAGTATTGATAACAATAACAATAATAATAATAATAATAACGGGGCGGCACGGTGACACAGTGGTTAGCACGTTTGCCTAACAGCAAGAACGCCTGGGTTCGATTCCCAGGCTCGGGAATTTCTGTGTGGAGTTTGCATGTTCTCCCCGTGTTTGCATGTTTTACTCCGGGTACTCCGGTTTCCTCCCACAGTCCCAAAACATGCACAGTCGGCTAATTGGCTGTTCCAAATCGCCCCTAGGTGTGAGTTTAAGTGTGAATGGTTGTGTGTGTGTTGGTGACGGAATGGTGGGCTGTTCAAGGTGTGCCCCGTCTTCACCCATAGTCTGCTGAGATCTCTCCACTCTAGTAGGATTAGGCGGTTCAGCACACGACTGAATGAATTATTACATTATATTAGTGGCCACTATTCAGAGCCCTCAAGGATACCTACCGTATGTTAGCATCAAACTGTAAAAGGTCAAGCTACTCCTTGTTACAACTCGCTGACGCTGTAGACTCCTTCCAAAAATGTAAAAGAAAATTTCCTTAAAGAATAGACAGAACCAGGGATAACAACTTTGTTTATTTAAATTTCTTTAAATCTATGAGACATTAAAGAGAAGTGTTCAATAGAAACCTGTAAGTTGAAGAGCAAGACGGATCATCCCTTCATCATTCTTTCCTCCGCCCCTTGTTTTTCGAACTAGGCGACGGCCATAAAATGCATCAGGAGCTGCTATGCAAGTCGACTTGCTCAGGTGAGACAGAATATTCCAGGGGAGAAAAAGAGCAAGGCTTTGAATAGCAGACAATCTGTTTTCATTCAGCATTTTCGGGGGGGTTTTGGGTTTCAGTGTCATGGAACATGCAGAAGAGTCAGAGACATACGTACAGATACAGCACCACCATCACCAGCTCCATGAAAGGAGCCACCACAGGGAGAAGTCAACTAGCATTCGACTGTGTAGTCGACATCGACATGCTTCCAGGATGTCCAGATATGCTTTTACGTGTATGTGTTAAGTCGTTTGCCTTAATTTCCTAAGTTATGTATAAATATTCAGTTTAAATACCAGAAGCACTCGAAGTATGAGCCTCTAGTTTTTGGGTTTGAGTTTAATAACAATTTTTTTATTTTTTAATTAATTGATTAATTTGCTTATTTTTGATGCCGGTTCTCATGTAAATGAGCGATACATACCAGCCAATCAGCATGACCTCTGGAAGGCAGCTGTCTAATTTTCCTGGCTTTCCTGTGGAATGGACACGGGACAACCATTCAAATTATAATGCCCGGCCAAAAAAAGTCACATACTGTAATATTTCCTTGATCACAGCATGTAATCTCCATGGCATTGTTGCTCCAGTTGGTCCAGTCAAGGCTCAGCAACATTAATGTGGCAATAAAATGAAGTCAGCTGATGATCTGAATGTAGTGAATGAGCAGGTTATCACATCAATGGGCTTTTTCTTCCCTGATGGCACGGATATAAAATGGGGACTCAAATAATGAGCGAGGGGTTCAGGGAGCACGAGGAATCATTTTCACATAAGTATCAGCACCCCAGAGTCTTGACCTTAACCCTATTGAAAGTTTTTGGGGATGTGCTGGAGAAGACTTTATAGAGTGGTTCAGTTTTTCCCTCATCGATTCAAGACGTCACTGAGAAATGAACCCGACACTGGACAGAAATAAATGTAAGTTTGTTGTAACTATGCCATGACGATTACGTGCTGTAAGAAATGCTAAATGCACTGGGGCTTTGCTGTAAAGTGGTGGAAGCAAGTTAGTTCTTGCTATCACTTATGTTCTAACAGCTACATATAACATATTTACTGCTACAATGTGCTAAGACTTACAAAAATTCTAAATAAATCGGTTTATATGAAGCATTCACCATCACACTCCCTGGGAACATTGTAACCACAGAAACAACAACCTTTTGGAATGGGTGCATTATCAAATTGTGGTTTGACTTGCAGTTGAATGGGAATTTCTTCCAAGAAAAAGAAATAATCAAAATGAATTCTGACCAATCAGAATCAAGCTTTTTGAGCTTTGTTGGTTCTGTAGATATTTGTGTGAAATGAAATGTCTGCTCTTTGTTCTATATTCTTTAAACACGTGTAGCTAAGGAATCCACAAATTAAGCAAAGTTCACTGAAAAAGGACAACTCTGTGCTACGCTTGAAAAATATAAGGTAAATCAGACCCCAGCTTCTTTATTTATTATATTTGCTTTCATTTCTATGTTGTTCTTACACCAAGTGCAGCTTAATTATTTTTCCTTCCTGCCTGGCACTACAACGCTTCTTCACGCAGCTGTAACTCATTTTTGTTGTAGGCTCAGTGGCTTAAATTGCGACTGATCCACCACGTGACGTCCTTATTGTCAATATACAACTCTGGACCAATTTGCGTACCCTCAAAATAGCTTTTCAGTGTTGTCAAGAGCACAATTCTAACAGTCCATCTGGTGTTTTGGTTTTGGTAGAGAGGCGCTGGAGAAAAAGCCCCTGCGGTTCCTGCTTCAGGGGGGAAAGGTCACAGCCTTGTGCCCACAGGGAACCGAGCAGGTGTGGGCTCTAAACATCAAGAGAGCCATACTGAGCATGCTCCAGACCTCCCACTCCGGACGGGTCAGAGAGAATGTGAAAGAGGTGAGGACCTTCTCAACAAGTCCTCATATTAAAAAAAACATACAGCATTCTGATGCTTTACTTCATAATGTGTTAAGACATTGGTAGTAGATCATCAGCAGTAGAATGTTCTATCCTGTAGCAGCCTAGTGTGATATGTTTGATCTGATTGGATTGTTTTTTTGATTCTGCCTGATGATGGTGAAATATGCCAGCCTGATCTGATCAATTCATGGGCTTGAATTTATGACTTACTTTAAAGCATCTGTCATGCACCAACATTCATATCCAGCTCATAACAAAAGAGAAAAACATCTCACTCATCTCTTTCACTCATTTTCACAGTTACTCCTATTAGGGTCGTGGGAAATCTCAGCCAATAGTGGGCGAAGGTCAGGTACACTTTTAACAGTTTTCCACACCATTATAGGGAGAATACACTGAACCATTCACACCTAGGAACAATCGGGAGCAGCCAGGAATTAGCCAATTGGGATTAGCCTAATGTGCAGGTTTTAGGACTGTAGGAGGAAACCAGACTATACGAAGAAAACCCACGCAAGCATAGGGAGAATATGTAAACTGCACACAAATCCCTGAGCCCGGGACTTGAACCCAGGACTTTCTTGCTCTGGGGCACCACGGTGTCGCCCGGTCCTATCTCACAAATGCCTCTTTAACAAATGATTCTTTAACAAAAGAATCCTTAAAGGAATTCCAGGATTCGAAATTTGATCCAGATTAAGATTTGAATATAGCTTTTTGTAAATAACAGAAAGCACACAGCGTCCCCTGCTGGACATACTGTAATACAGCTCTTCCAAAAAAATCATCCTCTCTCGCAATGTTATTGAATCCTTTAAAAACTTCCTGGGCCCAGAATTTAATGCGGATCATCTCCAAAATTTAATGGAGTCCTCCATGTCCAAAACTCAATCTCTGGTAGAAACGTCTTGCAAATATGCACACAACATTTTAATATTATTGCTAATAAACAAACACACAACCCGAGGGTAAACCAGATCACCTTGGCAGAGGTAATTATGAGCTTCTCCCAACGATCTGGACTTAAGGACGTAAGCCCCTGGGTTATTCTAGAATGCATACTGAGCTGATGTTACGCTTGGTCCTGGTGGTTGATTTCTGCAAATAAACTTTGATGTGAAATCTCTTTCGAGTTTCTACCAAATGAAACTTTGTAATTAAATCTCATGTTTATGACAGACTGATATATATGGGACGTGTATCAGTTCCTATGAGCGGAAGAGCACTTCGCTAGTGAAGACACGGGATCTGGGGCAATGCCTCCAAGACAGAGTGAATGAGTTTTGGTGGAATTCTGTCCCTCTAAAAGAAGATAGGGTATGTCATTTCATTAGCATGCCAAATATCTTAATATTGTATTCCATGCCTTTACAACAATCGCTTTGATTTGGAAAATTATGTTCTTATTAGACAGTGAACGCCAGCCTTAGGTGTACCCAGTTGTATGGCCCAGCCATGATGGAAAAGGTGAACTGCACAGAGACGGTGATACTTGTTCCCTTGTCAGGGTCACTAGATATGGCACAGACCAGCACCCTCTCAACCCTGACTCTCCTCAGAACTCTGGATGGGATTCAAGCGGATTCAGGTAGAGTCAGAAGTCAGAAATAATTTGCTATGATTTATAGTAATAAAAAAAATAATAAATTCCTTCCATTTTCTTCCAGGGTTGTATGATGACGGATATTTGACTGATTTGCAATTTGACATGGATGCTGTGAACCCAAGCCAAAGAGGATCTCGCTCAATTCAGGAGGTTTTGAGCACAATCAGGAGGCTTTGCAGTCACTCAGCAGAACAACTACAGGTCAGGTCGCACTTTATTTCATCCAGAAACATTTGACTTACTGTTCCATGGTGCCATAAGGTGCTTTTCAGCATTTAGTCCATTTGAGTTGTGTTTTCCTGCTCGGATCATATTTTTGGAGAAGGACGCAACAATAATGGAAGTGGACTAGGCCAGTTTTCAGGTAATCAATTGCTTTGAGAAAGAAGTCTGACTGAAACAACCCAATGCCAGGAAGTCAAACAAATATGTCACATACCAAATATGTCACATGTATATTTCAGGGCTTCAGCCTTTTTAAATTTTTTTATTTTTGGCAACCAAGCCAAAGGAGTGTTGGAGTGATGCAGCAGAAATGACGTGTAGCCTGGATATTTGGTACACAGAATAAAAAAGGAACTATGTTTTAGACTAGATGTTTATATGATTATTTCTGCCCTTGGTTTGTCTGTTTGTTGGTTTGTATTTCTATGGAAAAAATATGTGCAGATTTTTAGGAGATTTCTACCAGAGACAGGGCTTTAGACAAGGAAGCCTCCATAAAATTTAGGAAATTATCCGGATTAAATTCTGGACATAGAATGTTTTTACAGAATTTCATGTCATTATGAGATAGGATAATTGGATGGAAGTGTGGTATTACAACAGGCCCAGCAGGGGGTGCTGTGTGCTTTTTGTTATTTTATTTATTTATTTAGGCTAGGCAGAGGTTTGCACTCAAAGAGTGCTCTTGTTATCTCCACTGGGGGCCAGCATCTGTTTATTTGTTTGTCTGTCTGTTAGCAAGACTACATGAAAAATTACTTAGCCTAACTAAACCACTAAACTCAGTGAAGAGATAGGGTATGGGTCTGGCAAGAACTCCTGACATTTTTGAGCAGATATTGATTATGATCCAGATCCAGGAATTTATTAAGTGTTTTTAACAAGCATGTATTAAAGGATGTTTTCTGTTAGCAGGATCAATCAAAAAACATCAATCGGATTTTAATCAATTTTGGCTGGAGGGGCGAGGGCAGGGCCTGAAAAACCCAGTAAAAATTTTGTAGGTCTACCATGTTGGGGAAAAAAATCCTGAAAATTTTTATTTTTAATTAACATGGGGCAAAAAAGTTCATCTGACGATCACTAGGGGGAGACATTTCATTATAACTATGCCAAGTTATAATAATCAATTTTTGCCTGCTGTTAAGTTCTTCTTTTTATTTGTACTACAGCAATCAGATTTGTTTCTGAGTTTGGCCCTCCACTTGAGAACTTTGTCACTCCAGCAGCTAAATGAAGTTTGGAAAGAGGTGTCTTTTAAATGCCTGGATGACTGGTCAGTTTTTCCACCAAGTTCTTACTATGAAGCACTTAGGAATCTGTCACCTGGTTAAATATCTGAAACTCTTGGGAATCAACTTACCCTGGTTTTCCTTTGACTCTACAGGCAACCGTTGCTAGAGGCACTACCAGCATGTGGCTCTGAAGCATGCATCCAATTCACAACAAACCTCATCCTCAACAAGGAGATTGGTCAGGATCATATCATCTCCTTCCTTAGTGCCATCACATTTTCTTCCCATCCCACACCATCAATGATCAGCCATATCAGTGTATGTTCTTTTGGAAATAGAAAGGAAAAAAATTCCCTGTTATCCAAAGACATAATTTACCATTGCTTTCCATTTCTTTTCTCAGTCTCTCCTGAACTTTCCTTCAATTCGTCCAAAGACCCTACTTGCCATTTCTTCGCTTGTTCACCGCCTCTGCCAAAAGGAAGCAACTCCATGCATTCAGATCCCTGAGGTCCATCAGGTTGTACAGGTTATTAAAGAAGATTTGGGACAGAGTTGTGGAGGGCAAGAACTCTTACCAGAAACAGAGGTAAAATCATGTAAATTCTGTATGTTGTAAGAAGGATGACATGTTGAATCAATGCTTCAACTTTCCTCTACAGTTGCTCCATGTTTTGAAAGCGGTGGAGAATATAGGTCTGCCTGAACTCATTCCTCAATTGAAAATTTGTATTCACAATCACTCAGCACCTGTGGAGCTTCGATTAACTGCTGTACAAGCCTTCAGACACATCCCCTGCCGTAGAAAGGTATGTACTACTATAGACTTTCGACTAGCTGTTTGCTTTAAACAGGCTTCGCCTAGCCATCTTCTCCAGGTATGGTCATTACTCCAATTCCCAACTTCTGATTGAACTGCGTGAAAATCTTTTCATTTTCTAGCACTTGTTACCTAGCCAAGATGGTCCACCACAGGGGTGCGCAATCCTGTTCCTGGTGATCTACCTTCCAGAAGACCCTAATTATTCCAATCATCTTATCAAGACTTAAGACTTGAAAATGAAGACTTAAAGCCATGATTGGATTTGTCAGATTTAATTTCAGTTAAAATCTTTAGGAAGGTAGATCACCAGGATCAGGATTAGGCACCCCTGGTCTACCAGCTTGATCAGCTGAACTGGTGTTTTGCCACAGTGGTTCTGACTGAGCTGTTGAATTCAACAACATTCTATGCAGAGCCAGCAATATTATTTGTCTCACTTTAGAGAGGAGTCCTTGCTTGGATATACCAAAAGCCTCAGGAGGATGTGGAGATTAGGATTGCTGCATATCAGCAGCTCATGAACTGTCCTGACAAGGAGGTGTTCAGGATTGTAAAAGAAACCTTAAGCAATGAGACATCTACCCAAGGTATGAGTGGTCAGCATGATCATCGTCAGCTAAAATCTGTGCAGTCCTGTTGCATTTACCAAATTTCATCAGCTACCATGACTGACTAGTGACAACACTTAACTTTTGAAGAGTAAAAATGAGTTGCTTAGCTTCTTTCACATTTGGCTGACTTACAAACACTGTTACATGATGTATGCTCCACTTACCTGTCATTAAAATGGGTATATAAAGAAGTCCCAAAGTTTTAATGTGGGGCAATCATAGGACTATTGTAAGAAAACCGTACAATACTGAATGCATCAGATGACCCAAAAAGCATAGGAAATTCATATGTTGTAACAAAGCTGTATGAAGTAATAGCACAAAAGGCCCAGGAAATAGACGTGATGTCAAGAATTACCTACGAGACAGAACAAATTTTGAACATGTTCAAAACTATGAAGTTTTCCATCTGGCGTATGTGTCAGAAGCCTCATGTAAAAACCTTCCTGGTTCACGTTTTAAATATGGCTCTGGAAATAATGATGGTATGTTTTCCTACATTGCGGCATGTTGGTGTAGCGGTTAGCACGTCCACAACACTTACAACAAGAAGGTCTTGCGTTGGTGTCCCGAGCTTGGCGAGGGTGTTTCAGTGTGGAGTTTGCATGTTTTCCCAGTGAATGTGTGGGTTCCCATGATGGTGTGTGTTGCCCTATGATGGACTAACGAGCTGTTCGATGTGTGCTCCACCTTTGCCCATAGTAGGCTGAGATAGGCTCCAGCCTCCATGCAACCCTAGTACAAAAAAAGAGGTTCAGCACATATAAATGAATGTTTGGTTGTTTCTAGAACCTGACCCAGACCTCAGTCAGTCAGCTGATTATCCTTGATCTAAGATACCTAAGACATATGGTGTAAATAAAGGTTTCTTATATATTTAATCTTGTTTAAGAGGCTATACATTCAAATGCATGTGTTCGGATTTCTGCTCTAGTTGGGTCGTTTGTCTGGAGCCATCTCTTCAACATCCAGAAAACAGAAGACCCTCTGAAGAGAGATCTAATGGAGTTGTTGCCATATGACATCATCAGTAAAGACTTTGAGGCTGAACCATGGAAGTATTCGTCACACATGGACTACACAATGGATACTGGTATATCATGATCCACTTTGTAGGCTATGTGTGGACCATGTAAGTAATCATGTGTTGTGTTGTGATATCGATCGTTACTGTCCTTGTACTTCTTTATGCATTTGAAAGGAGCGTCCATCCTCAATACAGAGGGAGCTTTGGTTTTCTCCCCGATGTCCTTTCTGCCACGTTCTGCAATGGCCAATCTGACAGCTTATATCTTGGGCAGATCATTTAATATTTTAGAGGTAGCAAAATAACATATGTGCTTTTAAAGCACTTTTAAATAATACTTTTAAATGATTCTCCTGAATTATTGTACTGATGGACCACTGTGAAACTGTGGTCAGGTTTCTTTCAGGATGGAAAATGCAGAACCTTTTCTCAGGGGCATGTTTGGAGGTTCTACTAATAAAAGTCCTGCAGATCAGACACAATCAACATCACATGGGAAGAAAAAGCAGAAAGGATATGAGGCCAAATGGTCTAACCAACAAGACTGTAAATCCAACATCTTGAGTCCTCTCGAAGCTAAGGTGAGGAATCAGTGTGTAGGGATCTGTTGATCATTTTTTAGTCACACATCAGGAATGACTAGGCTTTTGGTTTAAGTTCACAGGAAAGAGGAAAAGCCACAGTGGGTTTCAGTGTTTGTTCAACGTGAAGATGTTTGGTAATGATCTCACATTCATGACCTGTGATGAACTGCTTGGCAAACTAAGAGAGCTATCACTTAGTGTTGCTGGCTTTACTGTGAAGGTTCTGAAGGTAAGAAAAGTGTTGATAAAGTTCACATAATTTCACAGTCACCTGCAGCCGGGAGTCCATGGGAATAAGTGACTGAGCTTTTATGGGAGGGAGGGACGGTGTACATTAGCCTTCCTGTCACTCGAAGTGAACAAGCAACCAATCACTGGCATCTTTGAGCTCATGCATACAAGGGGACAGATAGCACTTTCACTCTGTGTGTGTTAGGCTGCCTCTTAATATACATGCTCAAGCAGTTCATAAAAATGCAGGTGCTGGCATTATGTGTTACAGGAGGGGCATGTGCTTGATGGTTGGGAATCAGCTATGACTAAATTAGGGGAGGAAAATTAGGAGGAAAGGCATACATGATTTGAATTCCGCAATGAATTTTGATGAGTATCTTCTACATCCTAGGGTCAGGAGGTTAAGATAAACCACAGGGCAATTGTGTTGGCAGAAGAGCTGGCCTTACCGTCACTTTCAGGGTTGCCAATCAAGCTGAACATCAACATGTCCTCTTTCTACTCACTCTGGGTGAAGGGTAGTTCTAACTTTAAGGCCTGGTCCCAGTTCTCCTTGACTGGTTATGTTAAACCAAAGTAAGAACTTTTTCCTTCTGGTTCCTACAAGGGTGGAATGAAAAGTTTATAGGCTGACCATGGTGCGGTGGTCGAATATAATCAAATGTGGGCTTCGCTGCAGGCTACACACTTCTTCCATTGATGTCACAGCGATTGGTTCCCAGGTATAGAATTGTCTAAAAAAAGTTACTTCTTTTTCATCAGCCTATGCTCTTTTCAGCCCACCCCCATGGATTCCATTTCATTTCAAAATGTGTTGATGTTTGGATTTTATGTCTATTCCTTATTTTGCAATTGTCCTTTCAAACAGGACATTTGTTGGCATCTCAGCAAGAATGGGAGTCGATGGGGCTTTTGGTCGAGTTGGACTGGAGTGGGTGTCCCATGTCAGAACATCCTCAAGCTTGGATGGAGGCATATATGTACACAATGGACAAAACCTGAAGATGGTTCTCAACACACCTGATGATGTTATGGAAATTATTTCCTTTAGGTATGACATTTTCTATTAGAACAAAAAAAAAACTTGCCTAATCTGGAGCAGAGCACTAAAACCTTTCTTGAAACAGTTTCAGAACATACAGCATAAGTGGAGAAAGTAGAGAGGAGCTCACACCAAGGAACCTCAAAGAGAAGACTACCTGCTCTCCCAAAACTTGTAATCATCAACAAGATTACAATATCAGTTATAATAGATAATCTTTTAGTAAGAAAGTACAAACAATCACATGTTCTCTCCTGGTCAAGGGTCAAAAATGCTTGGATGGCAATTATGCACTGATGTCACTTATCCCGTCCTGCTAATGGGAAAAGGTTTTCCACCACCTGGCCCAATGATCTTTAGTTTAAGACTCCAAAAACTGGACAGAGTTCTTCAAAAGTACCTTTTAGAAGCAGCTTATGCCTTTGTTCCTCAGGTAGGCTTTTCAGCATGTCTTTATTTCTGAAGCTCCAATTAAACATTTCCTTGATTGTTTTAATTGTGACTTTGATCATATTTTATTTATCAGGAAAACTCCTGGATTCCACATGAAGCCAACATCCTCATCTTCCTTGGAACCCCACAATCCACTATCCCCCGAGATATATCTTTGGACTTCAGTCTTAGTCCTAAGAGGCTAATTCTGAAGATTGTTCACCCTCTGAAAAACATTCTCGTTCAAGGTTACTCATATGGTTCAAGGCATAGATGTGTAATTTAAAGACATAACAGTGTAAAATATGTATGCATTGCAGTTCTATCAGACTGCTAGCATTTCTCATGCTGTATTCTTCTCCACAGGGCAATTTGATGATCTGAATGGTCAGAAGTCAGGAAGGGCTGAACTACTAATCGATGACAAGTACCATTATTATCTAAAGGTAATAAGATTGGATGCATAAATCAGAACAATGTACCCTGTTCTTGGGGAGCTACCTTACTGAATACATTGGCCTTAAGACAACCGTAATCATACCCAACTGACCATTTGATCATTGCCTTAAGAACTTCTTAACCTGTTAAAATAGGTGTTTTAGATCTTGGTTGGAGATAGAACCTGCCGGGATGTAGACCCCTGATGTACAGTATTTCATTAGAGGAAACTTTATTTGAAATCATTCATTGATTTCTCCTATATTTCAGGGACTGATCGAGACTCTAAGTTTTCCATCAGAAAAGAGAGCACAATGCCAGCTTGAGGCCAAGTTTGCGGCAGATGGACATCCAGTCATACTTTCTGTTAATGTGACACATGGGCCCAACAGGAAGATCAATGTATCTGCTAAGTTGAGAAATGTCTTCATTAAGGATGCTTCCTTGTCAGGCAAGACCTTTATTTTTGGCCAACATAAGATGTATCATGTTAAATACACCTATACCAGTGTATATCCTTAGAAAACAAGATTACAGCTAGCACCATAAGGGATACATTAGTTTGGCACTCTGAGGATACCCATAGGCCTATGGAGACCTTTAGAAAATTAGAGTTAAAAAACCCTCAAAGCTATTGTACCACTGGAGACTCAATTTCATGAGGTTTTTTCAAAAGGATTTTCTGACAAACCAGTAAAGTTGGCCAGGCAATCTTTGGTAGAATGATGAGCGATAGCATATGTAGGCAAATGGGCTATTCAAAGATGGGGACAAACACTGAAGAAACACTAAAGCTGTCAGGAAGAATAACATTCAGGATTTTCTCAAGCTCGGGCAGCATGGTGGCACAGTGGTTTGCATGTCTGCCTTTTAGCAGGAAGGTCCTGGGCTCAGTCAGAGCATCTTTGTCTGGGGTTTGCGTGTCCTCCTTGGGCTTGTGAGGATTTCCTTCAGGCACTCCGCTTTCCTTCCACAGGGCAAAGACATGCACATTCACTGTTTAGGCTGATTGGCTGTTCCAAATTACCCCTATGTGTGAGTGGGAGTGTGAATGGTTGTGTGTATGTTGTATGTGTATGTATGTATGATTGTCAAGACACCTAAGAATGAGTTACATTCTTAAGGATAATAAAGAAACATGACCCAGGACACACAAAAAATTAACAAACTAAATTACTGCTCAGGGCGGCACGGTGGCGCAGTAGTTAGCATGTCCGCCTCACAGCAAGAAGGTCCTGAGTTCGATTCCCAGCTTCGGCGTTTCTGTGTGGAGTTTGCATGTTCTCCCTGTGCTTGCGTGGGTTTCCTCCGGGTACTCCGGTTTCCTCCCA
>JAOUQZ010000041.1:18163532-18183313 GCA_028564935.1 Neosilurus hyrtlii | reverse complement strand
GTGTGTGTGTGTATATATATATATATATATATATATATATATATATATATATATATATATATATATATATATATACCATAAACTTGTGATATATATAACTCAAAAAACAACTTTTAAAATAACAAATCGCCATAATCAACCAATCGGAGCCAAGTATGCAACAAAATTGTGTAGTAAACAAAGTAATACAGTTGGAGCATCTCCTCAACGCTGTGAATGACTGAAATCAGTAAAAAAATAATTCCAATGAAGCAGTTATTACAAAAACAGTGGTGTAGTGGTTAGCAGGCCGGCCTCACAGCAAGAAAGGTCCTGGGTTTGAGTCCCAGGCTCGACTAAGGGCGTTTCTGTGTGGAGTTTGCGTATTCTCCCTATGCTTCTATGGGTTTCCTCCGGGTACTCCAGTTTCATCCAACAGTCCAAAGACATGCACATTAGGTTGATTAAATGTTCCAAATGTGTGTGTTACCCCGTGATGGACTGACGAGCCGTTGAGGGTGTACTTGGCCAAGATAGGCACAAGCGTTTCGGAAAATGAATGACTGGACTACAAAAGAAAATTATAAATGATATTATACAAAAATAAAAAAGGGAATATAAATATAATAGATAATATTAATATATAACTTTTAATATTAAATGGTGAATAAAAAAGATTTTTAAATTATTATTTTTTAAAAATGTATTTATTTATGTATTTGATTATTATTATTTAAATTTTTATTTTACAGTAGGACCAAATCCATCAGGCCAAACCGGCGGAGACCCCGTAGCAGCCTCATCACACCTCCGCACTGCGGCAATATCACTGCGCTTCATCATATAGTTCCAGGCACACTAACGAGCCCTGCGTGTTATATCACAGAAAAACGTTCTCCTTTCTTCAGGAATCAGAAGATTCCTGAACACAAATCTTTTTTTAAAATTATATTATAAAACTCAGCATACTTATTTGCACCATTCACGTATTTATTCCTAGTTGCACGCGGACTTCGGAATGAAATAGTTCCGGTTAAATAAAGCTCGCCTGAGATTCACGCGCTCTTCCTTTCCGAGTGGATGCCGAAGTCGCAAACGGATCATGTCTAGCGGTTCTGCTGATTATCACAGGTGTGTGACGGTTTAAATCAGACGTCAGTTGTGATTTTTTTACCGTTTGTTTACCATTATTTATTACAGTGAGCTGAAATCGGATGGTTGTTAATGTAAATGTGTATATTTTACCCCTCGTGGCGGTTGTTAGTGAGGCCGCGCGCGCCATAGCTTGGCCTGTATGACTGCTGTAGCCTAGCTAGCTATCTTGTTCGCGACGTCGTATCTCAATGTAGCTAAGCAACCGACGTCTTTAATTCACATGAACGTAAAATAAATATATATTTAACCTTTCCATTCAAGAAATTTATATTTATTTTGTCAGGCAAACTCTAATGGTGATATGGGAGGAGTGTATAATGGAGTCACGCCCGCTGCTCGAATACTCTGAGGCCTGTAGCTAACATGCTAACGCTAATAGTCGTCTTACTAGCAAGGGTAAATCCAATAAGGCTGCTAATCTGGTAAATGTCTACTTTGATTTTGATTTAGAGTCATTTTCTTGCCATACACCTCACTGACATTAATAAATTCTAGTCATGCGGTGTAAAATCAGCTCCCGGTTCTTCATCTTGTATCACTTCAGGGCCTCACGACACGGAGAGAATCCTAAATGGAGCGATTGTTGGCTCTGTAGTGCACCACGTAGGGCGTAGGCGTCATTAGTGCGGTCCGTAGCAGTAGTGCGCCTATGTAGGGAGCGAGGGGCGTTTGGGATTCAGCCAGAGCACAGCTCGTCGCCTCGTCTTCTCCACGTGGCGTTTCAGAAAATACCTGATTTTTCTCAGCCTGGATTCGTTTTCTGTTTTTGGTGCAATATTTTAAGGTTGAGTTATGTTTGTGTGTTTTGTGTTTCAAACGTAGTTCTAGAGATCGAGACCATGGAGGGCCTGAAGGAATGGAGCCTGATGGCGTCATCGAGGTAATTATCATCAATATTTAATTTCATTTGGCACTTCCACCAATATGTTGAGGCACCGTGCACATCCTTATTTAACTCTTATAATTTTTTTAAATCCATATGTTTGAAGACATTTCCAAAATTGTATTTGGGTGGGGGTGTGTCTGCCTTTAGTTGGAAGAAGCTGTTAGAACAACTTGTTAAATTTCTCCAGCCTGCTTTAAATGTCTGGAGAGCAAAACCTAATAAAACTACCTAATAAAATCTGTGTTTATATACGTGTGTGAATTCTTACAGGCGGAAAAAGGCTAGTTCGCGTAAACATGTTTTTTTTAAAACACCGTAGCCAAAGGGCATTAAGGGTATTCTCATGTTCAATGTTTGTCCATATGCCCAAAGTTCTATTCCATGTACTCATTCCAACTGCATCACTGGTCGTTTTCGGTGTGGGTGTTGGTACTACTGTCGATTTACATCATGGACCGATATAAAATATGGCCGCCGCAGCTGCCATTTTGAATTTGTTACGTGTAGTGACGCAAACACCTTCACTGATAACCTTTTTGTGTGTGCGTCCATTGTGGGACTGGGTATACCTTTTATAATGTGCTGAGGGGTATTGCCTACTTTGTGCCACTATTTTTAAGACAAAGCATGTATAAACACCATTATAATGCTTGTAGATTTTTATTTATTTATTTTGGCGTGCTGTAGTGATTTTTTGTATCAGGTTGAGAAGAATTTACATGCCTGGGGACAGCTGCTACACAACAGCTTTTTTTTTTTCTTTCTTTTTTTAATACCCATTTCAGGTATCTGATGTACATTTGGATGATTAAGTGCAACATGCAGATTCAATTAAGACTGGGAATCAAAGCTAGAACACACATCTGGGTTTAAAGTCAAGCTATAAAAAGTTTTTGCGAGGCTACATTAAATGCTGTTTCCTATTTCTCTTGAAACATTTTGCGATTGCAGCAGTTTCTGAAGGCGTTTATTTAATTTAAAAAATCCTTAAACCTGGTACTGAAACTTGCAGAACGTTTGAATGCTATAAGAGACGTGTGGTAGGTAATTTAAACGTACGTCACCGTGAACTATGATGCTCCCCATGATGTATTTAGTGCAAAGGAAGACTGCTGAGGAGAACGTTCTGTCAGCATGAGACAAAAAAAATTAATCTGGGGCTTTCTAATCTAAAGCCCTGTATATGTTGATTGCGGTCCCAGGCAAAAGTTGACCAACATAAAACAATCATGGCGATTTCTTTGGTTACGGAAATATATGTATATGTCGTATGGACCTATATGGTCCTGCTGGCGGGAGTTTCTGGACCCCTGTGGTCTATTTTTTGCTATTTTAAGTTGCATCTAATTGGGAGAACCAATATTGCAGCTGACGTCTTCAATTTATTGGGCCAAAGAGCCCTTAGTTTTATATAGAGCTCAGTGGAAGTGTGTGCATCAACACGACGGTGTGTAAAACCCAAATATCACTGAGGTGAAGTGAAGGAATGTGAGGGCATTAAAGTGTAACAGGTTCATGCTGACGGCCTGCAACGCGATGCAAACTTGCGTTGTAGCCTACAGTTAAATTGGTGTTATGTGCCTGTCATCTACACACTTGTTAGATCCGTGTCATACGGTGTGGTGTGTGATCTTATAAGATTGCTGAAATTACACAGTCTGTAGAAGGGTTAAAGCTCAACAGGAGAATGGTGTAGTGTTGCGCCCTACTCAGCTGGATGACTATAAATATGATGAGGGTGTTTATCCTTGTTACCTGACGCTCACTTCAAGAGTGTCCGGGAGTCTGTTTCATGCACAGCTGTGCTGATTGATGACGCAAGTAGAATGTCGGGGTTTCTGTCCCTTGGAGGATCTTCTTTATGTAATGTGACACATTGCCTGGCCTGTTTAAGAATTTGGCAGGTTTTTGGTGTCATTTGGTGAAAATGGGTACCGGTGAAAATACCAGGGGTCACTTCATACTATTGAAACCGGAATGAGATGTAAAAAGCCCGGTTTTGATTAACGGTAGAATTTCCGGTGTTAGATCTGTCCGAAGTGTGCAGTCGTCGTTCTGACTTGCTGGAACATCTGGACTTGTTTTGCAGAGCAACTGGAACGAGATCACGGACAACTTTGATGACATGAACCTGAAGGAGACACTCCTTCGAGGAATATATGCTTATGGTTTCGAGAAGCCTTCAGCTATTCAACAGCGAGCAATAATTCCTTGCATTAAAGGTAATCGTTCTTAAATCAGGGGTTTATATTTATGACCTGCAGTAATAAACTTGAAGCTAACCTTTTTTTTATTTTAAATCCTGTTCAGGATATGATGTCATTGCTCAAGCTCAGTCAGGCACTGGTAAAACAGCCACATTTGCCATCTCCATCCTGCAGCAGTTGGAGATTGAGCAGAAAGAGACCCAGGCTCTGGTCCTGGCGCCGACCCGTGAGCTTGCTCAGCAGGTATGCTGTACCTGAGGTCATGATAAACTTAAGTGTGTCTCAGACCAAGGCGGCATATTTGGGGCTCAATGCAAGGTACAATTTTGCTCTTCTTCCTGCTTTGTAACTGTGGAGTCAGATTAATGTTTGTGTGTAACATGCAGCAGGAAGACAAATGTTCATGTGTATAAATATACTGGGGCTTTTCTCCATGTCATGCTGGAACTCTCTTTTATGCTACTTACTAAAGATGGAGATATCTGGTTGTGTTAATTATTGCTTGGGGTTCATTTTACCAAATATTTTTAACCAAAACTGTAAATGTATGCAAATTAGGCTAATTTGATGTGTAAATGAAATAATGCATGTGTAATGAAAGGGTTTATGAGCAAAAATATTCTTTGTAAACACTCCCAAGATGTTTTTATTGGTTTGTATGTAATTTTTATTTATTTTTTTATAAACCGAAGTTATTAATGCAAATCATAAGATTCTGTTAAGTTTATTTGTTTAATGTTTATTTATTTATCCTTAATTTTAATGAAATGTACTGAACAGGGTTAAACCTGTGTAAAGATGTTGCATGTTTGTGGAATTTTCTTTTTATTTAAGTTGCTTGTAAATATTTTTAAGGTGTAGGATTGTGAGGTGAGCAGGGCCTAAATAATCCCAATACTTGACCTTTCAGTACCCGATACCAGTCTGATACCCATACTTGGCTTCTAATAACAGTTGTGTTCCACTTACAGGGTGTTTAATACATACACACATACATCAGCCATGAATGTGGAGCAAGGCGGGAGGGTGCGGGTCACTCCACTGAGCTCAGTGCCTCACTACATCACCGCCACTTATTTTTCCTGCCTGGTTGGTCCTTGAATGCTGTGGCTAACCGAAGTGATTTGTGTAAAATCACTATCAGTGGTATCAGATTGGAGCGTAGACTCGGATACTTAAAGATCAGGCATTTGTTGCTGGTGTCAGCTGCATTTTTGATACTAGTAGTGGGGCACGATTCAAGGTTTAATGATTTGTCCAAGTAACTTAACCACCCGTCTGAGCACAATAGTTATTTCTTTATCTATCTTTCTTCCTGAGTCATGTCTTTGATTTTCTGAATTTGTGCCCGTACAGATTCAGAAGGTCATCTTGGCCTTGGGCGACTACATGGGTGCGTCGTGCCACGCCTGCATCGGGGGCACCAATGTGCGCAACGAGATGCAGAAACTTCAAGCGGAAGCACCGCATATCGTCGTAGGGACTCCGGGGCGTGTGTTCGACATGCTGAACAGGAGGTTTCTCTGTAAGTTCCTGGCTAATTAATTGGATAAAAACAACCGTTGTTGGATTGAGAATGAAATGATGGTATACCATCTTTCGGGACTGACATGTCATGGAGATGCCTTTTTTATTCTACTGATCATTATCTCTGTCCAGGACCACATGGTGGGACATGTACAGATTTTATGAAGTTTAAATTTATATATTAATAGATTTTAATTTCTTTTTAAGCTCCTAAATGGATCAAGATGTTCGTCCTGGACGAAGCTGACGAAATGCTGAGTCGTGGTTTCAAGGATCAGATCTATGAAATCTTCCAGAAACTGAGCACAAACATTCAAGTGAGCCGAGTTTCATCCATCAGAACTAGAGTTCCAGGGGGTGGTGCTGGGTCTGAACCAAGTTTTGGATGAACTATAAATCCCCTTCCATCCAAAAGAACTGTGCTGAAATTACAGACTCCAGGCTCTCCTGGTTTATGTAATAATGCTAGCAGAGTGAAAACATGGAAGAAGAGAAAGGTTCCCTGTGCCGGAAATGAAACGCGGTCGGACCTCTTTCCTAATGTCCCGTGACCTTTGTTTCAAGGCTCAGAGCGACAATTATATAGTTAGAGGGTTTTTTAATGATGGAATTATTGATCCTTTAATCTATGTGGTTAGGGTTGAATTTGTGTGTGTAAACGAACCTTGTTCTGTGTGCTTTCAGGTGGTGCTCCTCTCGGCCACCATGCCCGCTGAGGTGTTGGATGTGACCACGAAGTTCATGCGTGAGCCTGTGCGTATCCTGGTGAAGAAAGAAGAACTCACGCTTGAGGGTATCAAGCAGTTCTACATCAATGTAGAGAGAGAGGTGATTTTTTTTTTTTTCACACGTACGCGCGCACACGTCCACACCTCTGAAATCCTTCTTTACCAAAAGCACCGTGCCAAAACCAGCAGCTCTGAGCTTTTCCTGGTTCGGTCCTGCTGGTCATGCTGGTGCGGTACATCCCGAAGAAGGGAGAGGAAAAAGGCACGGCGTCGGAAACGAGACCGGGGGGGACCTCTTTCTTAATGTCCTGTGTCCTGCGTCTCAAGATGCTGCGCTACATTTCAGTGTTGACCTGGTTTGTGGTGGTGAGGTTTGTTTTTGTTTATTAGCACTAAGTGGTGTGTTTGTGTGAAAGGAATGGAAGTTGGACACCCTCTGCGATCTGTACGAGACTCTGACGATCACGCAGGCCGTCATTTTCTTGAACACGAGGAGAAAGGTGGACTGGCTGACGGAGAAAATGCACGCCAGAGACTTCACCGTGTCTGCGCTGGTAAGACTGAGGGGTTATTTTTATTTATTCATTTTTGGATGAGGTATGAAATGATGGCATACCATCTTTCGGGACTGACCGTAATGGAGACAGTTTAAAACCTTACTGATCATACCTCTAACCGGGAGTGTACACGTTAAAGTGTGAGGCACACGAAAGAGTCGGCGTGATGTCTGGGTGAAGAAATTATTAAAATAACTTTTTTTTCTTGCAGCACGGAGACATGGATCAGAAAGAGCGTGACATCATCATGAGAGAATTTCGGTCTGGATCCAGCCGAGTGCTGATTACTACCGATTTGTTGGTGAGTGGTGATTTGGATCTGCTTCCTGTTGCAGTGAGGATTTCTGGGATCTGTGGATGAATGAACTGTTTCTTCCTCCTTCAGGCTCGTGGGATCGATGTGCAGCAGGTCTCTCTCGTCATCAACTACGACCTTCCAACAAACCGAGAGAATTACATTCATAGGTAACACGGTCTGTCTTTCCCACACACACACACCCACTGTCTCACACAGTGCACTTTTTTCTCTCTCACATGCTGCACTTTCACTTTCACACACAGTGTTGAGTCTTTGTATAATGAACCAGTTTCCCATTTTTCCTTCCAGGATTGGCCGTGGCGGTCGTTTTGGCAGAAAAGGCGTCGCCATTAACTTTGTTACAGAAGAGGACAAACGGATCCTTCGAGACATTGAGACGTTTTACAACACGACCGTGGAGGAGATGCCCATGAACGTGGCCGATCTGATTTAAACCCGCCGGAGATTTTTTTAAATGCAGGGATAGCTACAGAGTCACTTGCATTTTTGCGCTTATTTTATCGGAAGAATAAATAAAGAGCCTGTTTTCTCCTCAATGCTGGCTTTGGATCAGACGTGCGAATTCGATACGATACGTGACTTTTCTGCGTGGACGGCTGTGGGCGTCGTAGCGGCGTTTACAGAAAAATGGGTTCTTTAAATGTGTTCTTTATCAGGTATTTTCTCCCTAGTGTGTTCAAATTATCCGTGTTAGATGTTCTTCATCGTTTAGTAATTTACTTGTGGACTAAAAGATACAAGTGCTGCATCAAGTCTGCCAATTATGTTATGCTAACATACGTGTGCAGTTTAAACTCTGTTCACTGACTCGCTCTCTCTCCTCCCAGTCAGTAAACACAAAGGCACTTTTTTGAATGTATTAATTTAATTGTATTTTATTTTAAGTACTTTGTGTGAAGTCCTCTTCAAAAAAATACTAGTGGGTCTTAACATTTAAAGGATTTAAATGTTTAATGTAGTGTTTGGCTCATTTGACAATAAAGAGGATGGTGATACACTTACGTGTGTGTGTATTTGGTTTGTATTAAGGATTTGGGCTTGGACTTGGTCCTCACTTCTTTTTTTTAAGAGCTTTGAGGGTTAAGCCTCTGTTTTTGGGTTTGTTTGAATTAGGACCGAGTTTAGGCTTTTGTTTTTGATTTGAAGATCAGGGTAAGTGGTTATAGGAATGGATTGTCCCAGTCCCTGTACAGATGAAAGGACGATGTGGAAGCAGATTGCTTGTTTTTCAAGCTTTGGCGCACAAGAGGGCACTGCAGTACAAGACGTCCACGTTACTGTTTCCTGATAATCCTTTTTGTCAAGACTGAACTCATTGACCAGGTGATGCACATCTGTTTATTTAAAAAAAGAGATAAAGACCTTTTTTTTTCTATTAACCTTATTGTAAATAACACTGCAGGCTTTTTTTAGACCCATGTGTCCAGCATGCAAATCCTTATGCCAGTTGTTACTGTGGAAACCATGACCACTGTGAAGGTGTATTATTGAATCTACAACTGACCAATCAGAATCAAGAATGCAATGGTACAATATAAAGGCACAGTAGGCATTTTTGCAATGTGTTCTAACTGGAGTCATGGTTGATCAAAAATTAAAGCAAATCATTTTGCATTTTAATTTGCTTTGGATCATTTGATCCAAATTATAAACTTGTATAAAATATATTTATTTAGGTCTTTTTCAATATTAAATCTATAAAATATTAGAGCTAATCCTGTATTGTTTGTCACATTAACAATAATCAGTATGACTTGATTAAAGCTTCATACTTGTGTAACTCAATCCTTCAAGAACTGAACTGTCCAGTCTTGTGTTCTAGCTTATACAAAGTGTCTGTGATTTCTTCAACAGAAAACCTCCCACACATGTCCTAATAAGGTAAAAATAAGATGACTTGAAACAAGGAATTGGGAAAAAAAGCATGTTCACTTGATTTGAAATGCAAAAAAGAAAGCATTTGAGCCTGAAGGTCAAACCAGAGTTTGCATAGAAACACATTCAAGGAAAGGATTAGAGATGTGTGTGGATAGACTTAAAGTCCAGTAAATTAACGTTACTCTTTCAAAATTATTAAACTGTTTCCTTTATTGTTTAGAAGTGTGACATTATGCAAATAAATACAGTAACATCCTGTACAAAAGGTTGTGGAAAAAGTTAGATATTGAAAGATTTCATTAAACAAAAGTGCCTTTTTTTTTTCTTTTCTCCTGAGTTGTCCAATACAAAAAAAATGTACATTTCAGTAACCTGCCTATTCACTCGTCTATTAAATATTTAAAAAATAGAAGAAAAGAGTTACCTAAAATAAGCTTAAGGGTAAAAATACAGACCTTAATTATGCATTTTTTTAAATTTAATGCTAAAAGAAAACATTTGAACTTGTTACATTTAAATGCAAACAAAGCTTGTTTTAAAAAAAAAAAAGGTTAATGGGAGTCAATGCATTTTTTTTTATTAAAAAAAGTATAAAATTTTTTTTTATTTTACTATTGTTTCACTTTACAGTATTGTGCAGTGAAGATTATACACCACTTTTGTCTAAAAGGGCACTTTAATTTGTTGGGTGAAAATGTATTGAACAGTGCTATTGTAGGCAACAAGAACCAAAAAAAATCATTCCAACAAGTATA
The DNA here is from genome assembly GCA_028564935.1 of Neosilurus hyrtlii. Lineage (NCBI taxonomy): Eukaryota > Metazoa > Chordata > Actinopteri > Siluriformes > Plotosidae > Neosilurus > Neosilurus hyrtlii. Next base: position 18,173,322 of record JAOUQZ010000041.1, on the reverse strand, counting down.
TTGAGGTAAAATAATAGCTAGTAACACTGAAAATAATTTTTTTTTTAAATGTTGCAAATTGTTTATTTATTTATTTAAGCGAACAAAAATTGTAATAACAAAAATCTCTTTTTTTGATGAGGAAAAAAAGTCTATTTGTGGCCACCCTTTACTTTGATTACAGCATTTAATCTTTCAGCCATAGTGTTCACATTTTTAATTTCTTCTCTCCCTGAACTGTTCCATATGGTCTGTAGTTAAATTTCTCCAAAAAAATGTAAGAAGTAATTTTTTTACTACTTTTTATTAGGAGCCCTTTTAGACAAGAGTGGTGGTGTATAATCTTCACTGCACACTACTGTTAATAGGAACCTGTTTCCTTCAACATAATAATGCTGCTTCTCATAATTCTTACCCAATTCATTCATTAGGGTCGCGGGGAGGCGCCCATCTCTGCCGACTCTGGCCGAGGGCGGGGTACACCCTGGACAGCTCGCCAGGTCACTGCAGGGCAATTATTACCCAATATCTCATACAGGAGACTTCTGTCTCCTGCCGTAAATCTCAAGGTCAATAGTTTTGACACGGCTTCAGTAGGACTGAACCTCAATCATAACAGTGTCATAACACCTCAAATACCCTATTATAACAGTATCTCCCTTATAAAAATGGCCTCAATTATGAACTAGTAGCTCATTTTTAAAATCTTATTTATCAAATAAGATGCTGTCAAACTAATAACAGGTTCTCAATTATAACTATTTATGAAATAGAATAATCATAACAGTATCTCAAGTATAAACTCAACATTTATGAAATAGTATCTCAAAATTAATCACAGAATCTCAATTATAACTATTATGAAGTTATCTCAGTATCAATTACAAGACAGCATCTCATAAATCTCTCATTATTCTGAAATGTATTCTCGGTATCGTGCTGTACGGTACAACATTGTTTTGCCGCCACATCATAAAAAGGGGCTTCCATACCCACCTGAACCCTTCAGAAACGCAAAGCTTTACCTCCTGTCTCGTGCACTGTAAGGCTCTTCTACACCTTATGCAAAACTTGGCGTGTGTTTGTAGTGTGTTCCTACTTTTTTGCATTGTTGCTTGCTGTTGTAAGCAAATAGCACTGGGTTAAATGGAAACAAGAGAACTAGATTCTTCCTCCAAAACAAACAGCCTAGAGAGTGTTCAAGTGTGAGGTTAAGACAAAAACAGGAGCTGTTCCACCTCATACTCGATCAGCCTGTGCTTAAGTACGTGTATATTTATAACACTATACCCGTCTCTACCGCCGCAGTCTCTGAATCACTTTCTTTAAATGTTAATAAAACTTTAAGCTCCTAATTCTTAACCGTTGGAAATGGGTGTGGGGTTTGATTTCAAATCCTTTCCTATCCGTAATCGAACAGATGGTTGAGGCTGGAACAAGAGAGATCAAGAGGAGAGATCAGCAGAGTGACTGCAAGGTTCTGCTCACTCAAGTAGTCACCCTTTGCACCTGGGTTGGGTAGAAAAGCACCTCAGCGGAACGGTGTGCTACAAGCTGTTCTGAGATTGCACAGGGATGCTGTGTGTGTGTGAGATTCTGTAATTGAGCACTAGGCCTGACAGCCAGTGTTTCAGAACATAATTTGAAAGTCGGTCCTTCTGTTCACAAAAGGCTCTGACGCGGTTCTACCGAGAGCTGTTCCTGAACTGTTTTTGTCAGGATCGGCATGCGGGCAGGAGAAGCATGTAAACACGTGGCAAGGTAAAGGCCACGTTAAACTCCGCAGGTCCGGTGCAGGTGCACTGATTTTATAATCGATTCTGTGGAATCAGATATGAACAGGATCAAGTCCTTGGCAAAACGGATCTCTTCAGAAGCAAAGCAAATCGCAGTACATGACCTCACCGCTTAATAGGCTCGCAGGAAGGATGGAGCCTGACACGGGGCGGAGGCGGGGTACACTCTAAACAGCTCACAAGTCCAACACACAACCATTCACACTTACACCTTGGGGCAATTTGGAACAGCCAATTAGCATAAGGTGCATGTCTTTGGACTGTGGGAAAAAGCTTGAGGGCTCCAGGTATCCAGACTCTTCTGAAAACCAGGTTCTACAAAGCAGAGGTTTGGACCAACGGTGTTCCTGGAGGTCCTCCTGTCCTGCACGTCCCTCATGAAGAGATCTTTACCTTCCTGCAAGTTTTTATCTCCGACCGAAATCTAACACACCTCTTTTGACTGATTCAGATAGCCAGAAACAGGTCTGGTGACCAGTGAACAAGACGCTACTCTGAGGACATGCAGGACGACCTGTTCTCAGTAAAGAAGCTCGGTGGGACCACACCTTAATTGTTACACACACAGAGGAGAGTTGCCTGGAAGATCACCTGGCAAACACACAGCCTTTCAAGCTCAATGCTGTATTTACACACCAATTCTCGAAGCATCAATGACTTGAAGAACCACTGAACGTACATACATATATATATATATATATATATATATATATATATATATATAGTATAAAGCAAAATTTCCCCAAACTGGAGGCTATCACCAAAGATCAACTAACTGGTTTACAAATAGAGCCTTGATCTAAACTCGCAATATTTGGTTGATTCATTCATTAATTTTCTGAATCGCTTAATCCTAATTAGGGTCGCTGGGAGGCTGGCGCGAGGAAAGAGTACACCCTGGCTGGCTGGCCTTTAATAACCCAGTTAGCTGCACTGGGGGGAGAGCAGTGACATCCCACCCTAGTGGGGCTTGAACCTCTGACCTTGGGATCAGTAATCCAGCACCCTACCACTTGCCCACCACCATCTTTTGTTTATTTATTTTAAAATGTAATATTAAATTACAAACTACATGTACATTCCAACAGGAAACAGGAGTGAGAACCCGTTGATAGTGGGGCTTGGACCCAGTATCCAGCACCTTATCAGTAATCAGTAATCCAGCACCTTATCACCAGGCCACCACTGCCCCCATGACCCAGAAATGGCACGATCTAATTGGTTCACTATCTCCAGATAATAGAAAATAAGTTATTCATTCAAAATATTTTCTCGCTTCTGATTGGTGGAAAGCCAACAAATAATTCTTGGTATTCTACGAGCTGTACTATTGCATCATTGCGGTCGCAAGTTCAGTGATTATTTTAGCACACGTCACATAGTAACATGATCATCTACTTTGAAAATATTTTTTGAACGAAGAATAAAACAGTTCAAGGATCCAGCTTTCTTATGATATGGAGGATTATTCAGTGTCAGCGGGGGATGACAACGCCTCGAGTGAATAATTCACCATATCATACTTCGCCTCATGCAATGACTGTTTATATCCACCTCACCTTCAGTGAATAACTGGTATCTAAAGGGCAGCGTGACAGTCTCCACTCCAGTGGACATTATAATTTATTTCAAACAAACAAATATGATACATTAGTCCACAGTTAGGAAAGGGGTCCACTGGTGAAATATATTGTACGCCCTTAAAAAAAAAAATCACCACTTCCCAGCAATTACCCAAGATGCCAAGTGAATCCTTTTATTGATTACCGCTGTTTTAAGGTAGCATGTGCATATAAAATATAATATAAAAATAGGCTTTTACATACAGCTGTAAACAAAGGACTGTAAACTCATGACAGGAAAGGAACATCAGTAAGATGTGATTTTGGCAGCGTGATGTGGTCATTCAGACCCGAGGCCCGCTCCGCTTCTCTGCACCAGTGTGTGGAATGAATCACCTCCGAGCCGGAGTCTTCAGCAGTCTCATACAAACCATATTCTACTCCAGTACAACTGCTTCAAAACAGATTAGTGCTTCAACTTCAACTGAAGCTTGATGTACGTATAAAAATTTAATACGCGAGGACTTAGTGGTTCAACAACAAATGTTTTTCTCACACCTGACCATCACATTATAGATTTGCTCTTATGAGCTCCAATCTTCTGGGAAGGTTTTTCACTAGATTCTGGGGCGTGGCTGTAGGGGGTTTGTGAGGTGACGGGGTCAGGCAGTGATGCTGGACAAGGAGGCCTTCATGGAGCTCACTTCATGGAGGGGCATCATAATGCTGGAACGTGTTTGGGTCTCTGCATTCCAGTCAAGGCAACTTGCAATGCTACAGCACATGAAGATATTTTATACAATGCAGATACCTTCCTAGCACAAAGGCATCGGTCTAAAATGGAAAGGGAGAAAACATTTTATACTGATCCAGGCCCTACACATGCGAATCCAAACCCTATAAAAAGGCTGCCTTACAGGGGTAGGTGTTAAAAGGAGGTAAGAAACAAAGGAGTCTGATTTTAGTTATGGTGCAATAGAGCTTTCCAAAAAATCCAGAGGAAACTCGCTGTACCTTGGGATCTGTTGCAAGTTTCCAGAGTTCGTGAAAGTCCTTAACGTGTCCGTGTGAGGTCATCATTTGGTTGTAGATGCAGACGTGGCTAGGCGCCCTACCCTCTCCAGAGAAGAAGACATGTTCTTGGGGCGAGATCCCCTTGACGTTTGCGCAAATGCCCATGAAGACATCGTCGATGTAAAGAGAAGCGTTCAAAGTGAGGGAAGCTTGGTAGACCCTAGAGGCCACATCTCTGGAGACAACGTAACCAGCTCCAGGGGTGTAATCAGGATAGAGAAGCCAGGGGTACATCGCGTGAGATACGTAGTACTTGCTGTCTTTCTCCCGAATTGGTGGAGCACCTCGATGCACCTTGCCAATCCAAAAGTCTTTGACTCCGGTCCGGTTGACTTCCTGTAGGTAGCGGATGAGGTTGGGCATGTGGACAAAGATGTCGTCATCTGCAGACATGAGGAAGTGGGCATGGTCGCAATATGCGTACGTCCAGCCAAGCTGGAGGAGAAGCTTGATAGTGAGGTTGTGAAAGGTATCAAGAAAGTCCTGTTGAAGTAGATCCTGGTACATATGGTCTTCCTGAAGCAGCTTTTCCTGAATGTTGTTCCTATCCATTGGATACGGGTGGATTCCAAGTGCAAACAGAACTCTCACAGTCACGCCATGGTTCCTCTTGATGTACAGCTCGTTGCCCCATGTTGACCGAATGGCATGCCTCCGTTTAAAGTTCTCTGGCGAGCTTTTCACAAGCAGCAAAAGTAGCACGTCTTCGTTGACACATTTCTGCTCGTGGTTTATTAAGTAACGGTGGTTGCTGAATTTCCGTGCCTCCTCCTGACTAATTGTTAAGTTAGTGCTTATAAAGTCAAAGGAGTTGAACAGGTGGTAAGAGTAGGACTTGACATGACGTACTGACATGTTACTTTCAAGACTTTCCCAGTACACCTTGATCACCGACAACACAAAGCACGTCATTATCAGCTGTCGGAGTTGGCATTTCCTGATCCATCGTAAAGAAACAAACATTCTGGATCTACACATCCAGGTGGGAGTCCGAGAGTGGAGAGGTGGGGAAAAAAAAGAAGCCTTGGCTATGTTTTATCCCTAAACATGGTTTGTTTGTTACAAAGTTCTTTTAAAGTCCATCCTGATGCTGCAACCATTTCAAGAGGATTCTGGCAGCATGGTCGGCATGCCTGAAACAAACACAAAAACATTTCATCAAACTAAACTCCATCTAAAGTTTCCCAACATAGCTCTAAACACCATACAATTCAAGTTGCACTTACACTGAATTGGCCACTTGTACATATTCTCTACATTGGCGCTAGTCTTGCGCCCAAATGTGTACCTCCACTACCGAGTCTCGTACAGAAATTCACTATAAGGTAAAACTCTGACACATCTGAATTTGTACAGTACCAGTAAACAGGTCTGATACAGCATGAGATAGGTTGTGACCTGTTCTTATTTATGCTATAATGTTAGGCCTGTTCATAGCCTCTTGGGAAATGTGACGCAACAATGTGAGAGATGTACTATGACAAAACCTAACCAAAAGTACCAGTGATGGTGTAGTGATGATGACACAGAGAACTAGATTAACTATATAAGGGCGAAGACCACTCTGTTGTCCTTGTTCAGCGGACTAGGTTGGATGAAATACGTTGTTGCAAGGACTACACTAAAACCTGGACAACCAGGAAACACTCATCTCCTACTCTCAGAAACAACAGGCTTACGACTATCTCCTCCTACTAATTTATTCTTAATTGTTACATTTATTTGCTCACTCATAATAAATTGCTAATCCAACTTCATTGCCTGACCTGGTTTGTTCCGAGTACTTCTGGAGCTCGCGCCAGTCCGTCACAGAAAGATGAAGTAACATAGGACTTGTCAATGGATAACATTGACATGTCTTGGGCCAACAGTGACGCACACTATAAGATTGTCATTTATAACCATGGAGTTATATTTTCTGTCATTTTATAGCCTAAAATATGTATAAATCCTGGAAAGTACAGGGAAGATTTTTGGATACAAGATTATATTTGCCAATGAGGGCTCAGAGACAGAGGTGGCGGCATAGACATGTCCTTGAGGATATTGAGCTGGTAAAAGTGAAGACAACACTGACTGAGCAAGAGCTCTATGTGACTAGCATCAAAAGGTAACATAATCAAAACATGTTTGAAATAGGTAAGAGTGGGGCAAACTGGTACACTTAATATGCCAAAAGTGTTTAACCTTTGCGCTCTTGTCACATGATGATGAGGTGAGATGACTGCCATTTTGATTTCAACAAGTTTGAACCCATGGTAAAAGGTGATGATCCCCCCCCCATTTAATTGCCTTCCCCATCTCTTCCAACATGCACCTGCTGCCACCCGCCTCTTTACAGACTGCTGCACATGCGCATTTGTGGGCGGTCTGACACATTCGCCCATGATTGGCTGGTGATCTCTGTGAGTGACAGCGAGGTGAGCGTATGCCATCCGTCCCTCCCGTGAGAGCTCGTTGAAACCCAATTTGCTCCCATGGACTCCTGGTCACTGAAGGCTGTGGCATCAACCTGGATTCGAACTCGCGATTTACTTAATTTTAACTTTAAAGTTTTGCTGAATCTAAACTAAGGATATGTTTGTACCATTAGGTTGTTACTCTAATAATGACTGTATGGATGTAAAAGATAAGCATCTAAGCTGTCATCTTGCAGTCTAACAGAAGTGAAAGTTTTGTTTTGTCTTGAACTCAGTATGGGGCGAGTTGGTACTGAAGTTGATGACAAGGATGCTGTGTCTGAAGATATTGTTCAGGTTCTGTCATCTCCCAGTGCATATGGTAGAAATAAATGTGCTTGTTACAGCTTGTTTTTAATTCAAACCTTCACCATACATTTTTTTTTTTGTTCACAAGTCTTATTTTCCACTTCTCTATTATTTTTTTTTTCACAGCTTGCAGTAAATGTTAGCAAAATAAAGTTTTGACTATCTATTAATTTTAAAATGTTTTAAAAATCATCTGCTTCTCAGAAATTATTCTGATCTCAATTTCTTTGAGCATGTGATAATGCATAATGGGAGTTATTGTTAGCCCAATTTCTGTTGGCATTGCTTGATATTTCTTCATGTCAACTTAAAGAAAACCTTAAGTGTCTTAGAAATGCATACTTTTACAGTAAATGGCACTAACCACAGGAAACACACACAATGTCTGGTTAACTCATTTCAAAACGTTTTTAGAGACTTGCTGTGAATGTGTTTTTGGTCCAAAACCATGGGCGGTTTATTCATACAGGCAATTGGGCGACGCACCACCAATAGGAAAAAATAAGGGAATTTTTTTTCTTTCATATTCTTACACAATATTAAGGTAGTTGTGACTCTCTGACACTAATCTGTCTCTGTATGACATTGTCCAATCAGTGTAAGGCTGTGCTTCCTTAGGTACCGCCCACTTTGGGCGATTTCAGTCCGTTGGAAAATCGCCCAGCTTACTCTCATAGACTTTAAGGTACAATTTTTTTTTTGTAAATTTCAGGCACTACAATGCAATCTCTCTGAGTTCTGGGAGAGCTCGCACTAACATGCTTTCGTCATACGAACGTAAAATAAACAAACAAACCTAGAATCATGTGTTTCAATGTTCAGTGGTATTTGAGGGTAAACTGACAGTTTATCTGTTGATGGCCACAGGGGATTGATCATTATTTGTAGAATCAAAATGATTTTATTTATGAAGATTCATGGATGTAATCTAATGTAGTCCAGTATGTGGCCTGTGTAGTGACAGGGAAAATCTTTGTCTTTCAGTGTAGTAGTTACAGGTGATGTTGCTCAGTTGACCAATAAAAGCTGACAATCGCCGCACTACTTATCAGTTTAACCATTGAACAGGTCACCTTAGTCACCATCACAACAATTGCCCCCCCTGAGAAATTTGTCAGGAGCCACCACTGTCCAAAAGACATTTACATTTACTACATTTTTAACGGAAAAGATTGAGTTCATCTGTATAAAAAACTGGAAAGTGGCACGGATACGTTCAAGTGCCGAGACTCAGACAGACTTCACTGTCCTGGAGCTGGCTGCCAGAAATTTATGCAAAAGGACAACACAGACTAAGACAATGTGACAATGACCTATGTATAGTAAAAAAAAGTTTGCCAAGCCTTTAGAATTGATTGTATTTCTGCATGAAGCATAGTTGGATTTTCACAAAGGTAGACGAAGAGAACCCGAGTTAACAAACGACACCAAAACATTACACTCGGTTACATTTACGGCATTTTGAAGACACCCTTATCTAGAGTGACTTGCATTCATCATTTTGATGAGGGTAAAGAGCCTTGCTCAAGGACCCAACAGTGGCAGCTTGGTGGCACTGGGGCTTGAACCACCAACCTCTGGATCAGGAATCCAGAGCTTTATCCACGGCAAAATTTACGGAATCACTACACCTACACCTGCACTGTTGTTGAATGTCCTGATGGTTGACTCTTCTGGTCTAGTCTTTGTTTCTTAATGAAAGCGTCGCTTGGTATGTCTCAGTCATAAACAGAGGAATTTTTATGAACTGTGTGCATGAACTGTGACCCTAAACCTTGACCCATGCCCTTAAAACCTGCACCAGTTCATGAAGATTTAGTAATGAGTAAATGGTCTGAATCTGCTGAAGGAGCGTCGGAGGTAGAGCGCCCAAAAGGACGTTGGGTCTTTAGAACTGATGCGTGAGGATGTTCAGATGGACAAAACATCTCCTCTGGGATGCATTCTTTCCATGTCAGATCGGAGCATCATTACGTAGAAGAGGAATCTGGGGATTCATTATAAATTTTGGACATGTGTAAAAGACTAGATCAGCTTCCCAATTTGCGCTGATGAGAGAAAAATCCTTTATTATATCAGCAGATTATGTGGGAAATCTGGGTTGAACTATTTCCTTCCCAGGAAAAGTAAATATCTCACAGTTCATAGTTCGAATAAAAGTTCCTTGAGTAAACTAAATAGATTACTGCAATGCCTATATATTTCCCAGCCATATTCTCCTTTTTTTCCCTCCCCTCTGAAAGTTGTTTTCTCTAGTCCTGTGTTTACACTGGGGCATGATGTCTGTGATCTCCACGATAAAAAAAAAAAAGCTCAGAGTACGATTAGGGTATAAAAAGGAGGGAGCTCTTATCCAAAAAAGGAAACTTGGCTTGTTTCAAGTGATCAAATATATTTTTATAACATAACACCTGTGTGAGATGGTGGGAGGCAAGTTGTGTGCAGGAAATATGCAGATTTTTTTTCTTTTAAAATGAAAGTGAGATGGAAATCCAGCTGACCACCAGATATATATATATATATATATATATATCAGATCTTGAGTCGATTTTCCGTAGAACAGTGCTCGATACGTCGAAGTAGAGCTAAATATATTGTATGTGGGAAAAAA
>JAOUQZ010000041.1:18128580-18145522 GCA_028564935.1 Neosilurus hyrtlii | reverse complement strand
AGACAGACAGACTGATGAAGAGAGACAGACAGACTGATGAAGAGAGACAGACAGACTGATGAAGAGAGACAGACAGACTGATGAAGAGAGACAGACAGAAAAAGGGTCACACAGACAGAGGGAGGGAGAGACACACAGGGAGGGAGAGACAAAGAGAGGGAGGGAGAGAGACAAAGAGAGGGTGAGAGAGACAGAGAGACACAGAAAAGGGAGAGAGACAGTAAAGTAAGAACAGGGAAAGAGGGAAATGATGGACTGAGAAAAGAGGGGAGATGGGAAGATTTCAGACAGAGTGACACAGGTTCGAGGGCGTGTTGGTGACGATGTCCAGGTCTGAGTGGATCCTGTGAGAAAGTGATTCGACTAACATGCATGAAATAAATCAAACACACCAGGCAGGCTGAGTAATACTCTCTAAAACGTGCTTGTTCACTTCCTGGTTTGGTCACGTGGCTCAGCCCTTAAAAACTTTTTTTCTTTAAAACCTAAGTGAGAAGCAGAATAATAAACAAACACAGAAACAAGATGCTAAAGGCGGTGCTGCAAATCTCTCCGTGGAGGACAGAAAGTGCGCAACCTCTCAATAGTGACACACACACTTTAGTGCACTTACACCGTGATCATGGATTGAAATACAGACTAACCTTCAACACACTCCAGTTGAAATGCACACATTATATAGAATTTTCCAGAACAGTTAGAAAGTTAGCCAACACACTGCTGCTAACTATTTAGCTAACAATAAACTAAACCAGTGACCAAGAAACGGATGGCTGATTAACATTAAAATGTTTAGTATTTGTTGTAATTAGTTTTATTTACTATTTACCTCCTAGTCTCGTATTGAACAAGGAGAAAACTGCTAGCTAGTTATTAGCTACCTAGCTAGCTAGCAGCAAAGCCGGCTCTGCTAAAGTAGCTAGTCAACTAGCTAATGCTAGGTTAAATCCCAATTCTCATAGCTGTAGTTCAATACAAAGAGTGTAATAAATAACTCACTTCAAACTTTCTACTAACATTATAAAGAGCTTAAAATGTTAACTCTTTAAAAACACAACTTCATAACTATTGTTTTACTTAATATAAAAGTGGAAAAACAGCAATCCAGTTAGCTAATATAAACACCCATCCCCCACTGGCTACACTGCGGTTCAATCTTATTCATCCCCCGCCTGCACTACACAGGCCACGAAAGTTAAAATGGCGCCGACGCGGACTGTAGTGCACTCCACATCCCAGACCTCGTCATTTAGGACGCGGCCCTGAAGATGCACAACAGCCTCTCGTGCACATGCTACAGTTAGCACTCAAGCAATGTGACCCGCTTTGGACGCCACTCAGTCGTCCCAGTGGGGACACAAATCTTTAAAACAAAACCCAAAACCTTATCATATTTCAAGTATTAACGCACAGAAGGATTCGGTTACGCTTCCCACACAAACACGAAAACAAACAAGACCGCGCCGCGGCTGTGTTAGCCACCTAAGCTAGCAGCTAGCATGCTAACAGGTAGGCCTCGCGCACTTTGTGCTAACTTGTAAGTGCTTACGTTGAGATCCTGGGTTTATTTTTTCAAATCCAGACGTCGCACAAGTTCTTGTTTTGTTTCTCTCTTAAGATCCAACCTGCGTGTTATTTATTTCGGTTTATAAACATGCCGGGTTTAAACTGGGGACTAGTGAGACTTTCAGAAAGTCAGTATGGAGCAAAAGCTACTCGGGCACAGAGGAAGCAAAACTGACGTCACAAGTCTCACTGACCTTCCGGGCGAAAATGGCGCAGGCGCTTGATTACAACAGTGTATAGGATGGAGGAGAAGCGGTAGGGTAAAGTTCACAAGTAGTACTTATACAAACAAATAATAATTGTTGTTATTATATCACTATGTTATACAATTATTAAATAATAACTGCTTGTTTTTTGCTGTTGTTAGTTGTTTATTTTATTTTAATCAAGGCGTTGTCATGCTATATTTTTTTTAAACCCTTGGATATTTTTTTTAGCCACAGCAACAACAAATAAACCCAGTGATACTCTGATAGAGTAAAGAAAGGATTGAATACAATGGAAAAAAACTTTTCCCTCACTGAAAGTTCTGCCTGTGACGTCATATCAACATGGCTGCTCTCAACGTCAGCACAGTGAGGCTCATTTAAAGAAACAAACAGGCTTCATCTTTAAAGATTAATGGGATTATATACCAAAGCAAACCTGTACTGGGTTCTGCTTCTTTCTGTCAGTTAGGAGTTGTAGTTAGAAGTCAGTTTAATTGTAGGTCCTGGGCTCATTTTTCCGTGGCTGGTCACTGATAGGCCCCGCCCACTTTCCTCTGGCTCTTGGATGCAGGTATAAAATAAAAGATTATTGCTATTATTAATGCTCAAGCCTATACTCGAGCCTATTTCAGCCAACTGTGGTTGAAGGCGGGGTACACCCTGAACAGGTCACCATATCACAGGGCAACACCCACCAAGGGTGCATGGCTGTATGTGCGTTGCCCTGGTGATCTGTTCACAGTGTACCCCCTGTTTGTGATCCTAGTAGCATTAAGGATTATAGAGAAGAACCAAATTGTTGGCTCTATTTCAGCATTACAAGTTTCAGGATGATTTTAGCCAATAGATTTGTTTGGTATAAACACCAGCGTTGGTGTATTTCGTCACAGCACAGTCGTACTGTTTGGTTTACAGGGCAGACATGTCTGTTGATATTATAAACCTACGATTTTGTCCTGCAGCCAGAAACATTCCTGTCAGAGCTACAGCTATACCATTCGACTAATCAGAAACCAGGATTCAGCTGCACTGCGCTTGTGCAGTTTGGACCGAGTGGCCTGTGAGTTGAAATCCCAGGCCAACTTGAGCGCTGCTGACCTTTGACCCCCGAACCGCTCAGTTTTGTCCTTGTATTCTGCCTCCATAAATAAACATAAACAGGAAAGCAAAGCGAATGAGCAGGAAATGATTTATTTCTCCATTCACCTTCCTTCTTTAGCACAAGGCGTCACGTCATGATGTGTTTGGAAGTGCTCAGGGAATTAAAGAACATCACTCTCTGAGTGAAAGATGAGCATGATTTGCAGAAATAGTAGTGCAGCGGGAGCCTGATGTGTGTTGTGGGAACTCTACAATCTACTACACTTCAGTCCTTATTTTAAATGCAAGGGCAGAAAATGGAGCTCAGCAGGGATCCTTGCGTCTGCTCATGTATTAATGAGCACACACACACAGTCACACACACACACGCAAACTGTGTAAGACTTTTATAGCTGACACGATGCTGTTTTATATTCCCATTGGCTTCAATTCTAACATCTGGCCATCAATCAACATCAAAATTAAAAGCACAGAAGTATAAAAAGTGTTAAATTGTTACAGCAGGCCATGAAACACCCCCCCCGGAAATAAATGTCTGGATTGATATATTAGAATTGCTTAATTTAGGAGCTTGCAGCATACATGCAGCGCACCATTTCTGTTGATTTGGTCAGGGTGGCACGATGGTGTTGGGGTCAGCACATCCACCTTACAACAAGGAGTCCTGGGTTCAAGTTGGCGAAGGCGTTAGTCGATGTGTGAAGTTTGCATGCTCTTCCCATGCTTGTATGGGTTTTCTCTGGGTACTCCGGTTTCCTCCCACAGTCCAAAAACATGCACATTAGGCTGACTGGCTGTACCAAATTGCTCCTAGGTGTGAGAGTGAGTGTGAATGGTTATGTGTAGAGGGTGTAACCCGCCCTCGCCCAGAATTGGCTGAGATGGGCACAAGCCTCCCCGTGCCATAGTTAATATTGTGAGTTTTAGAAAATGACAACATTTTCTAAAATAACACCACCAACAATATTTTCAATATAAATAATAACTACACAGAATTAATAAATATAAAGAATGCAATAAAACAATAACAACAATTATTTTTATTATTGCTTTTTTATTACAAAGTATAAAACAAACCAAAAAAACAACAACTAATCAACAACAACAACAATACTACTACTACTAATATTTTAACATAATTCTTACAATATTTTATTATTATTATTATAAAAAAAAAACCCAGATTTCATTATTACTGTATAAAACATGAGGATAAACATTAACAAAATGGATGTTTTTATATACAGACCTTCCAAACGAAATTATTTATCTTATGGTTCATTATAACACTTTTAAAAATTGCTTAAAAGAAAAACTGAAATACAAGACCAATTTTGTATGCCAACAGTGCCCCCCAGTGGTGTGATGTGGTATTGACTTTATGTGCATTCCCAAGTTGTATTTATATACTTTTTCCATTAAATTTCAACTTTAAATGGTATTGAGTGGTATATGTTATGTTCTTATATCTTTAAAAACATTTAATCACTACAATACTAACCATTTAAATAATGATTTAATTATTTATCTTGCCATTTTTCTCAAAAATGTTTTTCTCTTTTAATCTTTAAGCTTTTCTTTCTTTTTTTTATTGTTGAATAAAATTATTCAATGTTAACAGTTGTGATTGGTCGTTAATTGTTTTATTACTATTTAAAACATTTTTACTGTATTTAAAAAGTATAGAATGCTGAACATTTAAATACGTTATAAAAAATAAGTTTTGTTATGGTTGCTCTTGATTAGTTAACCTGACAAGTTAGCATTTCTTAGCCAGCTAGGCCGCTTTAGTGGTCAAGAATGTATATAAACTAACTAGCAAACAAAGCAAACATTTTGAATTAGCTTATGCTAACTAACCATCAGGAAAGAGTGACTTTTATGATTAGAATTTAATGAACAAGACCTCTAATCCTGTCAGAAATCCCCTCATGTTAGCATATATTAGCTAGCTAGCAATCATTATCACAGAAGTTAATGATGTAAACAACATCTACAACATTTAATCCTGTAAGAAATCTTATCAGGTTAGCTTACTAGCAATAATATGTAAAGTTATATACTTATATGAAATGATATAAAATCCCCTCAGGTTAGCTTCTGGTTGCTAGTAAGCTAGCTTCAGAATGGATGTCTGTAATGTTGTCAATAATCCTGGCAAGTTATGTGAGCTAGCTAGTTAGCATAAACAGTGTAGATATTTGATTTATATGATTAGAAATCCATTCAAGATGATTTGTCTTGTTTTTGTTAGGTAGCAAGCATTAGCAGGGAAGTTTATACACTTCCATAAACAATCCTCCGAGGTCCTCTCAGGTCAGCTCATATTAGTCAGCTAGCTTTAATTAACAAGGACAATTATAGCTCTCACGCTAAGTATCTAGCTAGCTAGCAGTAGCAATTTAAGGGGAGTTTAGATTTCTTGTGTTTGTTAGCAAGAATTTGAAGAAAAGGTTATTAACTTTGAACAAAATATTTAATGCTATTAGTTGTTTCATCAGGTTGGCATATGTTGCTTAGGGAATATGCATTAGCAAGGACGTTTATGATATCAAACAAGATAAGTAATCCTGTCAGATAATGATTGCTAGCTAGCTAACAAAACCTTCGTACGTTTGAATGCCAAAATCTTCGTTCTTTTAAAGAGGTTTAAAGTCTGCGGTATGTGAACGGTAAGTGGTGCTATGTTCACCAAAACTGATTCTCGTAAAGGGATAAACGTTTAAAAGTTGAGAAATGTCCTAAAGCAGTAGTCACACCTTGCCCGATATCGTTAACAGACATCCGATGGTTTGTCTCTGTTTGTATGCATTTCTTTTATGTTTACTGTCCGGCGAATGCGTTTCATGTGAGGTGAGGTCTGTTAAATCCGGTGGAAAGTTTTATGCATGCTTGTGCCAGACTTGGAATGGACTCCACCGGGTAAAAGTGTCTGCTGGTTGTACGGTTGTTGCTCACTGGGTGTGCCTTTTGTTCAACCCGTGCTTTCCATGTCCTGTACTTGCCTGTTTGCATCCATTGATGTCTGGTAGACCTGATTCGCAGCCGGACTACTATCTGACATGCAACGGGTGAACAGGAGGTGTGACGGACATAGACTGCATGTTTAGTGGACAATTACTCAGTCAGTCATCTTGTCCCTCTTGTTCCAGGGTCGGGTCGCGGGGCGCAGCAGTCTAAGCAGTGAGGTCCAGACGTTCCTCTCCCCAGCCACTTCCTCCAGCTCTTCCGGGGGGACAGCGAAGCGTTCCCAGACCAGCCAAGAGACGTAGTCCCTCCAGCGTGTTCTGGGTCGACACCGGGGTCTTCCTGGTCGGACATGCCCGAAACACCACACCAGGGAGGCGTTCAGGAGGCATTCTAATCAGATGCCTGAGCCACCTTAACTGGCTCCTCTCATTCTGCATTTGATAATTGCTGAATAACGAATAACAGATGTGTAACAAGAGTCCGCAGGACAAAACGGACGACTTCAGGGCAAGTACAATATAAATACCGTACATTTAACTGGTCTTCACCGGGTCTAACACGGACAGCGACGTGTCCTCCGGGGTATCGTGAGAGGCTAGAGCCAACCGCGCAGTTTCTATCCATTGGATGTATATCCTCCAGGGAAGCTTGAGAGCCTAGATCAGCAACGGAGACGACTTTCACTACCGTATCATTTTCTTTCACAAAGTTTGTATCCATCAGATGTCCGTTTACACTACTGGGTGAGGTCTGACTGCTGCTTGCATGGAAAATTTCTTGGGCAGACCAATAAAGATCAAAACACAGCTCTAAAAGGTTTTAAATCATGCTATCAAACACCAAATGTAAAAGACTATGATTACATAGAGGTTAGAAATCCTTATCGGTTGACTCGGCTGTCTTCCATTTGAGATGTTCCAGGTAAACCAAATCAAAAAAGAAAAACTCTGGGATTGTGGTTGAGCATTAGAGTCTTGTGGATGTCATCTGTCTGAGACTGATAACAGAGAACATAAATATAGTACCTCCAGGCGGGCCACTAATACTCTCAGGATTCGGTAAAGATGGAGACACCTTAAAATTGCGCCAAGCGCCAGCGGACATCCCCCCTCCCCCCTCATCGTTTGGTTCTGTACCTTTAAAAATGGTAGATCGAATCTTTTTTTCCTGCGTTATCCCTGAGATCTGGATCATCATGTTCTTTTGATGTGCGTGTGCGGAATATTCATGTGCCAGGAGAAAATGCTTCCACAGTGCATCTTCACAAACCTCCGCCAGCTACCGCGATTTTTTCTCAAGGGGAAAATAAGCGTGGTTATTGGGAGGAGTGACTGAATAACTCCATTCCTGTGTACCTTTCAGTTCACAATCTGTCGGCTTTATTATCCGGAGGAACGCCTGCTTTGACCATGACTAAAGGCTTGATTAGGATTTGTTGGTGAAGATGGTGGTGGTAGTGAAGGACTCGTCTATATGATTGCATGATACTGTAATGCAGCCAACGTGTGTGAAAGAGAAGCAGACTGAGTGTGTGTGTGTTCAGAGATTTCAAGATGCATTGGTATGTTCAGAAATCTGGCTTCTCAGTGGAATCATGCTCCTTTAAGCTGTAAGATAAATGGCAGTCCTCGCCTGCTTTTCACAGCAGGAGGCCTAATGACTTCCCATTAGGTCTCTGACTGGTTCGGACGCCGACTCTGATTACACATTATTTCAGTGCAGAGATTATGATTTCCAAGTCGACCAAAGGTAGTACTTGAAGTTAGACTTTTAGCCACATCATTTGGTACTAGACTCTGGGACTGGAACCCAAACACACGATTGTGAGATTGGAACCCAAACACAAGTTCCAAGATTGAAACTCAAATCGAAGACTCTGAGATTGGGTTTCAAACCCAAGATTCTGAGATTGGAACCCAAACGCAAGATTTCAAGATTGGAACTTAAACCCAAGATTTTGAAACTAGACCCCAAGTACAAGGCTCCAAAATTGGAACCCAAACCCAAGATTTTTAGATTGGACACCAAAACACCAGGACTAGAACCTAAGCCCAAGACCCCAAGGCTGGATGACTAACACAAAATTCACACAAACCCAAGATTCTGAGTTTGGGATACAAACCCAGTGTTCTGAGAATTGGAACCCAAATCCAAGACTTTGAGATTGGAACTCAAACACATGTTTCTAAGATTGGAACTCAAACCCAAGATTTTTAGATTGTAACCCAAAGCTAAGATTTTGAAACTGGACCCCAAACCTAAGGCTCTGAGTTTGGACCCTAAACCCAAAGCACTAAGACCAGAACCTAAATCCAAGACCCTGAGACTGCATCAATTCATTCATTTTCTGAAGCGCTTAATCCGAATTAGGGTCACGGGGAGGCTGGCACCCATCTCAGCCGACTCTGGGCGAGGACAGAGTACACCCTGGACAGATCGCCAGGCCATCGCAGGGTGAGACTGCATCACTAACCCAAAATGATGAGATTGGAACCCAGACCCAAGACTTGGAATCCAAAAAAACATGTTTTAAGATTTAAGATAAAAACAAAACTACAAACTACTAGAAGGAGAAAAGTTTAGTTGGCGATGTTCCTACAGCAGTGAATCTACACATGTTTAATTGCTTCCAAAACGTATCTGGTTTACTATAATAGTTTGTTGTTGTTGTTGTTGTTGGGAAGGTTATGTCAAAAGCAGATTTTTTTTCAACCTCACATTAATTTTTTTCAAACTCACATTAATACATTAATTTCTCCACTGTTCTGGACTAACCTTCTTCGCGAGCGTTCTGACGATGTCCTCTGTTAGCTTGGACAGTAGACATGAAGCCTGCAGCTACAAGCACTTTCAGGTGCTGAACTATCAATTCATCAAATTCACAGCCAGCGGACGGTGTGCCATCTACACGCCATGTCGTCTCTACAGAGAAAGCTAAGCCAGCAAAGACACCTGGGCCTGCTACACTAAAATGAGGCTAAACTGTGGTGGGAAGGACATGGTCAGTGATACAGTGGCTCGACCTGAGGAAATAAGCTGTCAGGAGACCACGTGCTATGACTGAAGGTTTGGAAAACTAAAGCATGGTGAACACTGATATTTGGATATAAAATGCTTGACGCAGTTGTTGTATGCTTGTAGTTCATGCTGCACTCTGGCCCTGCATACACTCGGGTCTTATAAAAGCCCTTTATGACGTTCAGTGTCCTCATCTGAATCAGCACAAGGAAGGGGTCCGATTATCAACGTTGACTCATCAGTGAGGGTTATTAGCAGCTGGCTTTGGATGAAGGGGATTTATTTAAGCAGATAGACCCCTTGCTGTGTTTATTTTAAGCTGATTGGCCTTCTCTTGAACCGACACATCCAATTAAGGAAGAAAGGAAAGAAAGAGATGAAGCAGAACATGTCTTCCGAAACTCTGGATTCGACTCACAGGCTCGGGTGTTTCCGTGTGGAGTTTGCATGTTCTCCCCATGCTTGTGTGGGTTTCCTCCAGGTATTCCAGTTTCCTCTTTCAGTCCAAAGACATGTGTATTAGGCTAACTGGTTGTTCCATATTGCCCCTAGGTGTGAGTGTGAGTGGGAATGGTGGTGCGTGTGTTTGCCCTGCAATGGTTTGGCGAGCTGTTCGCTCAGTGTTAGCTGAATGAATGAATATTAACAATAAAGTTTTTTTAAAATTTGAATTGTGTATCGGATTCTTCTTATAAAAGGATAAACATTTCCCAAACAGTTTTCCGGTCTTTTAATAGAGGTGAACTCATTACCCATGATTCCCTGTGGATGGTTTATTGTTTATTATATCAGGGTTTTTTCCCCTCATCAATTATGAGAAACTATTGAAGTAACTACTGATGTCTTGTGAAATGGTGTGAAACAACATTTTGTCGCCGACTCCCCCTCCATCAGGACGCCGTTTGATGTTTCTAATGCTGTGCAATACAATATATATATTTATATATTTATATTTCTGACTATGAATGATTGCTTTGTCCCCATCTATCAGGTGATCCATTCCTCTTTCCTCTAGTGTCATTTAAATTCGCCTCTAAGTACAGCATTCATTTTTATGACAAAGCAGCTTTGTCTTTTCTAGTGCTAATCCGTCGCTATCAGACGTTAACAGAGCGCTTTCCAAAAACAAGCTCATTAATATTTATAATGCGACTGCTCCGCTTAATTAACCACACTTTTCAGGACGGCTAATCAATTTACAGACGAATGAAGCTTCCTGCTCTTGTGTATACACAGCATTAATGATTGCACCGAAGACTCGGAACATTTAAGCCACACATTAGCAATGGCGTCTCGTTTCAAGTGAACAGCAAAGAGTAATACCTCAGGTGCGCTCTTTTCCCATCAACGTGGGATGGTTGGGTAAACCTGGCCTAAGGAATAGGAGGGAAAAAAACGAAACAAAAAAAAAAAACATGCGAGGTAGGGTGTAAGAAAGAAACAAGTCTGTGTGAGCATGATCTGAGACTGCAACAAAGAATTCTTAATACGATGTGGGCAGTGTGATGGATCGCTGCTAGTATGTTCTTATGCTTTGTGTATTGTGTATTCTTACGATAGATGCACATGCGCTCTAGACTATGGGAGGAAACCAAGGTACCCAGAGGAAGCCCACGCAAGCATAGGGAGAACATGCAAACTCCACACAGAAACGGCAGAAGGTAAGCTTCTTAGGACTTTCTTGCTGTGAGGTGGATGTGCTAACCGCTACGCCACTGTACAGCCACATAAAAGAAATTTCCTGTTTTAATGAGCTTTGTCGAAGACAGGTTGCGAACTTCTTCCAGACTTATCTATGGAGACCGTCTGTGAGCAAATTGATGAGATGTGTTTGGGTTCGTTGAGAAAAGTTACTAATGAGAAAAGGTCTGCTAATTACCTCAACCCATACATGCTCGCTTCATAAAGGCATTTCGGCTAATTATCCATGTGCTTCGGTTGCAGTGCAAGATCCATGAAGTATATCATTAAAGCTGGGTTTGGTCATTTTTAGCTGTATACTGAAACTGTTATGTTGGTCGAAAAGGTATTTGCACCCAGACAGCAATCAATAACTTATGAGATCATCTGTGGCCAGTGTAAAAACGTCAACCAATCACTGCCTTACAGTTTGCTGGGAAGTATCCAATCAAATGTTTCCAATGTCTCCCTGTTCGTGTATGACCCCACTGTGCACAAACCAGCAGTCAGAGTGAATGTAGAGGTGGATGCAGCTATGAAAGGACTTCTGTTGGCTGGGGAGGGTTTATCCAGAGCCCTGAAGACATGCTACTGTCTTTCTTTATGCCCCTTCTGTGATATGCGATGCTGCCACTCAAATCTTTACGAACTGCTGTGCATGTGTATTCAGAGGCAGCCTAACACACTTGGAGGGAAAGCGTTACCTATCCTTTTTGTACGAATAAGCTCAAAGTATGCCCATGGATTGGCTGGTGATTGCTGTGAGTTAGTAAATGGATACCTGACCGGGCTTCGGTCACATGAGTGCCACAAGGCACTGAACATTTTCAATGTAAAAACCTTATTATGTAAGTAGCCAATGGGCCTGTTTCTCTTGATGATTTGAACTGTTAACGGCTCGGGCTCAGACAGAAATATCCTACATGACCATCTTTTATGTAAATACAAACATAGTGTTTCGATCGAAGGCACTGACTTTGAGTACAATGTTTGGAATCTTTATCCTTTATATCAGATTGTGGAGGAATTTCAAAGTGTTATCTGTGTTTATGGGGGGGGGATTTTTTTTTTTTATGGAATTCTCTGCGGTGCTTCTATGTCCCGAAATGTCAGGAGGACCACGCTGGGCTAATGAAGGTCTCTGAGAAGATGCGGGAACAGCGCCACGTCCCGTGCTATTACCATCTCTCTGATCACCAGGCCAACTTCCTCCTGAGCTGATTATGTGGGAGCAGCGCCATTTTCCTTTCTTTTTGCTGGCCTTTTTGCATCTTTGCAGGAGACGCCACCATCGTCTTGTTGGTCAACCTTACTCAGCATGAAGGAAGAATCAGTGATTATGAGATATGGTGGAGAGATGGGGACAGTTTATTGCATTTCAACAAGCAAATTTTCAAGAGTATACTTTTATACATATATAACAGATTTTAATTACTGGTTTATTCAATATGTGTATAAAAACAAAATCTATCAGCTTATGAAGATAAATAGATTTAAAGGCTCGTTAGTGATACTAATGAGAAATTCAACATGGCACAACATTTTCAGCTGGTTTTGAGTCTATAATGTCCATACTGGCCTTAATTCGCCAATCTTTTAATATATTCAGGTTTCCTGAGACCCCATCATCCTAAAAAGTTCCCTGAATTTCTTTAAACTTGTGTGTTAATGTTGATAAATGGCGATTACAGCTTCATCATGCTAAAAAACAAAAACAAAACAAACAAAAAACCTGTGACGCTTCCAGCTTGTTATGGGTGCTACTACTTTTGCCACAACTGACTAGCCAGACTTACGTATATGTCTTAAATTATGGCTTTGTTTGGATCATTTTTCTTTCAAGCCAACTGTAGAATCTGACATCCCTTAATCAGTCCAGGTTCTCATTTGTCTTTTTGTCTATGAACATTTTTAATGAAACAGCTGGTTTCTTAGTAGAAACAAGTACATACCACATTTCTTCAGGCCAAACAATTTAGGAAAAAATTAGTCCGCATTCACTTTGATAAATGAAGCACAGTGTTACTTAAATTATATAAAAATATAATTAGAATTTGCTGCTCTTTGATTTAATGTCAAATAGCGAAACATCAAGATAATTACAAAGTAGGTGGAGCTTCTCCCAAACTTTTATTTCATAACTCCACTTACAAATATCTAAAGGACCCAGATGTGTTCTGGGAGGAGAAAAAAAAAAAAAGGTCTTTAAGACCCCCAAAATACCAGTAAAACATCTACAGGCAAGTCTTACAACTGTTGTTGTGAAAGTGCATACAACTACAATCAAAAGGTGACTGGAGAAATTTGACCCAGGTGGGAGGTGTGCTAAGAAAAGCCAAGCATTGCCTACATTATCAAAGCCAGAAACAGTTTAAGTAGTTGAATGAACAGTAAAAGTTACTAAAAGGATTTCGGTTACCCTGGTGCAAAAAAAAAGTGATTTAAATTTTCAGCACTCAAAGACATCTTTCAGTAACATATGGTCTCAAGCTGAATTTGCTGGGATGGCCGGTCCTTAACATGTTCGCAATCGTTTGAAATCTGTTCCACTTGTAAATGTTTTTTCTTACACTGGAATGATTTATTTCAAACAGTTTAGGAATCTTTTTACATCCCTTGCCCGGTGCATAGACACTCACAGCCTCTTTTCTGAAGGCCATAGCAATCACTTTAAATCTTGGCACGATGACATCACACACTTCAATAGCAAAGAAAACACCAGAGCCTAGATGTCAGGGTTTAAATGAGACATATTTCTTATATTTCTTATGGTTCTGCCCGCAGGAGGTTCTAATCAATGGAACCCAATCTGGAACACCTAAGTCTATGGACTTGACGGTGTGAAAAATGTAATGAAGTATATTCTTTTTTCCATCAGACTGACTTGTTTTGTGGTTTATTTCAATCATGGGAATAATGACAGAACATAAATGTCTTGTACCATTTGTTGGAATATATGACGTTTATCTATAGGCACTGTATCAAAATAAAAAAATCTACAATTTTCATGGGGCGTTCTTATTTTTTCAGCTGACTGTATGCGCTGTATCCAGTTTTAATCAGTTTTATAAATGATATCCATAGACAGTTCATAGATTAAAAGTCTCTGTTAGCATTTCTTTTTTAAAAGCATGTCCTGTTTGAAGGCGATTGGTAGAATTTGAGTCGCATGCAAAACAAACAGATAAGGTCACCAATATTCTCCGAAATCTGCAGCAGTGCTCATATCTACCTGGCCCTGTACATCATTGGCCTGCAAATGCTACAGTACGGAGTTTTTCTGAAGTTGGCTAATGTCAGGAGAAAAAAACAATCAAAGTAAAATATTTAAGAGCTACAAACAAAAAAAGCAACCCTCACTCATTTCTTTATCCATGAAACATTGTGAAAACAGCTTTTAAGTAATGATCAAATTCTACCACCAAACAATACATGCTTTGTGATATCAATCCAAGAACATCAATCCAAATCGAGCTTCTTTACAAGTACATCCAGCCTTCACAGATGGAATTCTGAAATCTTCCAGGCACATTGCTGAAGGCCAAAGTGGTACGAAATCCTTAAAAAATAATATCTAGTTTAACTTTGATGGATAAACGAATAAATCCATCCATCCATCCATCCATTATCTGTACCAATTTTCCATCAGGACTGTGGGAGAATCTGGAGCCAATCCCAGCTGACTCAAATATCACGAACAGATTGGCATGTGAGACCCATGTAGGAACTAAGTGGGCTGAAAATTGGGCCCCATATTTGCCCCATGTCAACCGCTCACATGTGTACGTGGGCCCCACCTGAGTTATCCCTGGGCTAACTGTAACTGGGGCCCACTTTGGTCAACTAAGTGTGTCCCACTCTGGCAAGCCCAGATGGGCCCCTATGTAGGTCCTAGCTGTGTTACTAATGGGAAATTATTTACAAAATTATGTGGGCAGTTGACATGGGGCCATTACGGAACTTGTGGAAAATCCCATATGGGACCCCTTTTTCAGCCTGCTTACTAAACACATGGGCCCCATATACAATTGCTGGCTCAATAGTTGCCAATCAACATATTTGCCTGTTTTTGTGGCTGTGAAGTAACTAGAAAAGCAGAAAGAAAGTAACAAGGATTCTTGGATGACATACCGAATGATTCATAGTCACTTGAGCTCAGGATCAAATCTTTGATGGGACTAATGACCATCTGCTGCCCAACATCCTGCATGGTAGTGTGGTGGTCCACCTCACAGCAAGAAGGACTTGGGTAAGAGACCTGGGCTCAGCAAAGGCTGTTTCCTGATCATCTTGATTGAGCCACTTATGGGCGGTTTGAAACGGCTTAATGGGCATGTCCCAAACTTTCCACAAGTTGGCCAATCAAGATGATGTAGCAAGCAAGTTAAGGCCGAGGTCAGTCATGGGGCGGTCCTGAGATTTGATTGCTAGGTTTACGCCGCAACCTCAGCATTATCACAGAATTATACAAATTGATTAGCTGCCTTAATATTCCTTAATCGTCTATACTGGAACTCCAGGGCCTGTAGGAAAGAAATCGGTAGAGTTTGCTCTGCCGTGCTGTACTCTGCCCATCCTCCAGTCCTTCTTCTTGGCTGAGTGCATTACACAGCTGAGCAAGATACTGCATGAGTATGACCAGACCGGCCAGCAGTGCTCCTCCAAACAACATGAGGCTTGGCCACACCAGGCACTGCAGAGCCGTGTGCAGGTTGTGTCGCTTTGTCAGAATGGCGTCCTCAGGGTATTGCCCACCATTGAGGTGGCAGGTTACATCCTGAACTTGCTGGAAGTGTGCTTTTATTCTCTGAGCCTCTTGCACCATGTCACATTTGCTTTGGTGGTTTTTCGGGGTGTAGAAACACTAATGGAAAAAGAAGACACAGTCAGTGGTGGAAACCGTCCAATAGGTTATCAGTTTCATGTAAGTGCACCTTTTAGACTGTAAGCAATTGCTGCTATATCACCAGACAGCTCCCTCTTACCACATGACAACTACCAAACACAGGAGTTGAAGACTACCACTTGTTTCCTTTGAGGCACTTGAAGTCGACTAACATACATTTTTTAAATTGCTGATCCAACATCAGGGGCTTCCCCTAGTGGGCATGTGATGAACATTTTGCCCCATGTAAAAGAATAGGGTTTTCCCCACAGGATTTATAATAATAATAATAATAATAATAATAATAATAATAATAATAATAATAATAATAATAATTATGTGTATGCACATGACTGGCTAGTGTCTTTGTTATTGATGGGGGAGAAAGAGTATGCCACCCCTTCCTCCCTGAGAGCATGACCAATTTTACTCTTTTGGGGTCCTGGCCAAAGACAGTTGTGGCATCATTGAAATTTGTGATCTCATGGTGATGTGGCAAACATTTTTCTGTTTTTTCCCCCCTCAGGAGCCACATTCTTACCAAATATGACCCATATTTTAAAATTTACATTCTGAGATGTTTTATTCTGTGATTCTAGCTTTTATAAGGTTTTTGTATTATTGGAAGCAGTACCTCTGGGCTCAGGTTCACAGCTGCTTCATCATAGCGCAGATGCAACGTTTTTCCGTCCGTAGAATTCACCAAGACCTGCAGACACGGATAGCTGCTGCCTCGTTCATTAGACTCGCTGAGAATCTCAGCCTGGATCACAGAGCAGTTGGTGAAATCTCCCCAGGTACTGCATGGCAAGAAGGCTTACTATAATCTGACATGGTAAAACACTGAGAAATAAATTCTGGGTTGATTTTAGAAAAAATTAAAATGTCTTAATAATATATGTCACTCTCGTGTAATATTTCAGGCAAAACTGATCCATGTACATATTTTTGGAAAAATAAATAAATAAATAAATAAAACAATATAATTAAAGGGGTACTGATTACCTTGAAAAATCTGGCTACGGTTGCAGATTTTTATAGCCTGGCATCATTATTAAGAAATGTCTCCCACTGGTGGGCAAATGATGAACATTTTGCCCTCGTATTAAAAAATTTTTTTTTTTCAGGATTTAATTAATTTCTTTTTTTTAACATGACACCATGCACGGATCATCTCCAAAATATTTGTTACTTGTACCATGCTCTACTCTAGACAAAAAACTGCACAGAAAAATCAAACAAACCACCACAGGTGACATTATTAATAATCTCATGATAGAGGTAAGAAGTAAGGAAAATTATGGAGTTTTTTTCTCCAGTATGATTCTATTTCAACACCTACTGTATTAAATGTAAATGTTTAAAAAAATCGGTCGCAAAAACCTCACCCGAATGCTGAAAACCACACATTACTCAATTGCAGCGTGCACTTACCATAGTGTAGTACCTACTCGGAGTTCTATAGGTCATGCACGGTGCCCCATGTATAGAGTTCACGACCCTCTTTTATATA
>JAOUQZ010000041.1:18109272-18127872 GCA_028564935.1 Neosilurus hyrtlii | reverse complement strand
TATATATATATTGTATGTGGGAAAAAATAACAGTACTACAATTTCATCCCGACAAGCCTGTTTCGTGGTTGTTCTACGGAAAATCGACTCAAGATCTTATATATATATATGTTAAGTGATTCGGCCTCACATTTGTTTATTTTTTTATAGGGAATCGTTCATTTAATTTTTTTTTTTAAATATTGCTGATGTGTACACTTTTACTTTGCGATATACTATTTATTCGATTTATTAATGTAATCAACATATCTATTTTTATTTTGCAAATAATTTATTTTATTTTATCAATAAATGACATTAAATATAATGTAGTAAAAAATAATTGAGTAAAGAGTACTCTAATTCAAATTGAGTAATGAATTAAAAAAGACAGATGTATGAAGAAAAATCTTTAAAAATATTCATAACCAAAAAATTTAATTATCAATAATTATTAACATAATTATTAACAAAATAGTATAATTTTTTAAAAACTTTATTACAGTTTGGTTACAGCTTATTACATTTACTTAATAAATATTACACTGACCTAAACAGACAAGTCATATTTAATTTTTTTGAGATTAATTTCATTAATTATTTTTTTTTGCAGTGTCTGCAAACAAATAGAAGTGAAAATCACAGACCGCCCCCTGATCCAACCCCCACATACCCCGACTGTAACCTTTTACAGCTACCACCTTCTGCTCATCCTTACCTGTCAATACATGGCTTTATCACAACAATCCCTACTGCAAAGTACATGAGGATGGACAAGATCATCATACTGAAGCCCAGGAGCAATGCTCTCTCTTCTCCTACACTGGAAACAGAAACCTGGGCTTTGGCTTTCTCACCCCCTCCACCATCAGCACCTCCACCGGCACCACCGTGTCTTTTCCGGTGTGACCTGGGCACGGTTGCTGGGTACAGAAGGAGCTCTCTGCAAGTACACAGATCATCTTCATAAGTGGTGTGGGACTAATATGAGAAATCGTAGGAGAATCTCTGTAAATTTGACATGTTTATTAATTATTAATATAAACAATGACAGTGCGGTGGTCCGAGAGGAATAAATTATTATTTTTTTTTTTTGGTACAGCACGATTTATCAAATTTTCCACCTACACTGACATCGCAAGCTCGTTCATAATGCATCGTGCTCAACTGTAGTGAATTTTTATGCTAGCATAAAGTGCTAAGATTTTTTGAAAATGTTTTAAAAAAGTCTTAGCGCACCGTAGCATATTAGTAATTCATAAAGCAGCATCGTGAATCCCTCGTAGGGCTGTCGTTGAGAGTCTTACTCGCGTCTTAATAGTTTTATGCTGTTTTATACAGGCTCTAAGACCTACAGCAAGCCACGATTTCACTACAGTGCTGATATAAAGCTTGGAAGAAGCAAGATTTTTTCCACACTGTTTTATCATAACAAAAATCTTATATATATATAAACTTGTGCTAACTAGCTAGAGCTATAATACATTGTAAGCTTAACATCTTTAAGTGGCTAACTGTTCACAATAAACTAGAGCGATCTGGCATGATTCTTTAAAGTTAGCATGAGGTGTAAATTTACCATTCGTCACTTTTCTCTGAAATTCTCTGAGCCTATCTCAGCCGACTCTGGGAGAAGGTGTGGTATATCCTGAACAGCTCGCCAGTGCGTTTTAGGGCCAACACACACAAAAGCATTCACAACTAGGGGCAATTTGGAAAAACCAATTAGCATGATGTTCACGTCTGTTGACAGAAATGACCCCACTGAGCCTGGGACTTGAACCCAGGACCTTCTTGCCATGAGCCGGACGTACTAACCACTATACCACCATGCTGCTAAGCTCTTTCCAGCAAAATAAAATCTGAAATTAAAGTTGAAAGTCTATCACTAAAATGTAATGAAAACAACAACAACAACAACAACTACAGCAGCAGTGTTCCTACTTTAATTGCTATGCATGACATGCTAGGTCTTTAGCGTAATGAAAATATTTGTGTAAAGCATGAGATCTTAAATTTTTCCAGCTAGAGATGTAAAACGTTAATTTCTGAGATATTCAAGTTGAGCTTTAACCCAGGGATGTATACATGACGTGCCTTTGGTGGCCACCATACATATTACCAAGGACTAAAATTCTCAATTTCAAAAAAATGGGTGTTGAACGTTGCATCTCAACTTGCTCCAACAAGCGAAATAGTATCTACAAACATAATATTTCACTAGTAAATAATGTATCTACAGATACTTTATTATTTTCTTTCTTTATTACATGCTTTATTATTTATTCCCTTTTCTGGAAAAAAAAAATCAAAAGTCCAAATATTTGTGTAATTTACTTGTATCAAGGTATTTTTTGGTATAATACTACAATTTTACTGTGCCTGCTGGTGACTTGGAGGTTTGAGTAACATACTTTATAGAGAATTTATCCAAGCTTGACCCTGATTAAACCCCCTGAACTACAGATGCAGGTGTAGCTTTTCTTACAACCTCATTTATCAAGTGTAACAAAATTGACTTCCAATTATTTGAATTCCAACCAATTCAATGCTTCATGACTGAAAAAAAAATTGATGCTAGTTAGTGCAAAAGAATTGGAACTGCTATAATATTAAAGCAATATCATGTCTTACTTTGCTCTGTGTTATATATTGAGATATATCTCCTTTTCAACCAAAAGTTCACCAATCGGGTATTGATTTATTGCATTAATGACCCATATGGTTCATATCATGTAGAGTAAATATAAGTGCAAGTCTAGAACTCTCGCTAGGGCTGAATCTATTTTCGCTGATTCCAATCCAATAAAAATGGATCACTCGTTTGTTTCCAGAATCAGGCCCTCACCTGGTGCGGCGTCTCCGGAGGGTGATGTGAACAGGAATGCTGAAGGACCCACGAGGGGACGGACTCAGAAACATGCCTAATTCTGTTGGGCTCCAGCACCGAATTAGTTGGATTCGCACAGTTGCTGGCCTTGTTCGGAGAAAACGCTTGTATACGGTGCCGCAGAGGGCACTTTAGGGACGGGCATCTTACAGCCAGAGTAAAAAAAATACAAAACAGGCCTGCCTTCTGAGATCTAATGCCCCAGGCAGGGGTTTCTATAGGAACTGTCACCACCAGGCAACATAATAATTATGTCCAGTGGGACCATTATTTCTACTGGATGTGTACTTGTACAGTTGGGCTTACAAGTCTGGGTCCAGTAGAACAAGCTACATTATTTATCAGATTTTCAGTCATTATTTAAAAATATCAGTGTTTATGCTGAATGACGGTTTCATTCGCCAGTTTTAGACTGCTAAAATTTTTACAACAGTTTGAGGGAAAACATATCCTCTGTTTCAGATTATACAATAAGGATCATCTAACCAGATGGTACTGGGTTTGCGTCCCTGGCTACGCGAGGGTGTTTCTGTGTGGAGTTTCATGTTTCCCCAGTACTTGCATGGGTTTCCTCTGGGTACTCCGGTTTCCTCCCACAGTCCAAAGACTTTTTGACATTTTTGACTTTTTCAAATTGCCCCTAGGAATGAGTGTCAGTGTGAATATTTGTGTGTTGCCCTGCGATGGTCAAGCAAGCTGATCAAGGTGTACCCCGCCTTCGCCCCGAGTCGGCTGAGATAGGCTTCACCCTCCCTGTGACCTCAGTAGGATTAAGTGGTTCGGCAAATAAATGCATGAATGAATGAATAAATAATGATTGATTAGTGATTAAAGAAGCACTGCTAACGAACTAGGCATAGAAGGTGTTGTTAATGTTTTGCTGTTGCATCTAAGATGTTTGTTATTCTCATACTGCTTTTATTTTTAATTAGAAAACATTTAGCGAAAAAATTCCATGATTGTCTTTGGTTGCGTTTGCAAAACCGCTCAGGAGCCTATCTCAGCTGACTCCAGGCCAAGGTGGGGTACACCCCGGATCAGCTCACCAATCCATTGCAGAGCCAACACCCATACAACCTTTCACACGCCTGCTCACACCTACGGGCAATTTGGAAAAGCCAATTAGCCTACTGTGCATGTATTTGGACTGTCGGAGGAAACCAGCGTACCAGGAGGAAACCTATGTATGCACTGTGAGAGTTTGCAAACACCAATAAACATGCTCTCGTCAAGCCCCGGACCCGAACCAAGGACCTTCTTGCTGTGAGGTGGATGTGCTGGCCAGTACGCCAACACGCCGTGTTAGTTCTATGTCCACCAATCTCAACTCAAAACCGAAGAACGTCCGTGATGTTTTTTAGCTTTTGGTTTAAAGTGTAGATGTAGTACAACATAAATAGTGTTCTAAATTTATACATAGCACAAAATCATCCGATAACAGGACCATACAGGAGCCATTATATTAAAGTGATTATACAGATTTTGGCAAATACTGTCGCTAACTATAAAACCATACAAGACAACACATCTGTTGATTTAGAATTTTGATTAAAAACCAATCATAACTGAACATCTTACCCCACAACATGTGCCCTCCTTCTTTGGTGAAGCATCGCCGTTCGCGCTAGTATTTCGCATTAAGGACAACTGACTACAGGATGAACTTGCCCAATTATGCTTTACCACCACGTAAATAATAAATAAGCTCCGAATTCCAAATAGCATCTATTATTCATGTCATATCCATGTTAAAATTGTAGAAACATTTAAAATACAATGTAGCACACCTGCGTAGCTGTATCTCCCATGGCGATAGGGTCTGGCAATGCAAGTCAATCAACAGACCTTCTATTGAAACGGTTCAGTGTAAAGCCTGAGGGTGTGGGAGCATATCCAGGAAATTTACAGCATTTATTTATAGTGTTTTGAGGTTTTTTTCCCCCCAAGCCAAGCACCATGCGCTACCCTCTCTTTCACAGGAAAATAATATCTTTTTTTTGGACAGTCTATTCTCAGAGACAGAGAGATGGCTTTTTGGTGGAGGTTTTGAACTCACTAGAGTTTGATTGTCAGTTTGTCTGTGACCCCACCCATGCACGGATTTTTACCAAACTTGGTGGGGCCACTATCCTACCAGAGTCCTAGACATAATATGATTTTTGAATGTCTGGGTCAAAGGTGAAAGTCAGAGCAAGGTCATAGCATTTTGGAGAAGTTCAAAATGATAGACATGCCGTTACTATGGAACACTAACACAAAACCATATATGGAGTCTCAAATGAGGCAATTACCTTTGACCTTGGGTGACCTTCAAAGGTCAAACCCCAGCCATGCAGTATGGATATATATGGGTACTGATTTTAATTGCTTCACAGAGGTGCACTCTAGCTGCTTTGACACGGGCACTTGTGCTGGAACAACTTGCACCCGGAACAATTTGCCCCCGTGAAGCCGCCTGTGTAAACACAATTTGTTCCGGTAGGTGAAAGTTATTTTACTTTTCAAGCTGGCGCAAATTGTTCCCGAACATGTGTATTTGTGCTGTCTGAACACAAATCGGTGACAGGTAAGATGATTTACACATGCGGAGGAACATTCATCAGGGTTATTAGGCCATATCACATGCTTTTGCAGCAGATCTTCTCTAATGGTTTGCCTGCATGTTGTCCCTCTAGCTTCCAGCTTGCCACAGATTTATGAGTGGCCATGTAAACATGTAGGATGGAGGGCACAACTTTTTCCAGATTGTAACTTGTTCCTATTGCCTGTGCAGCTCATGTATACTACTCATGAGTTATTCATTCATTCATTCATTCATTTTCTAAGCCACTTCATCCTAATTAGGGTCGTAGG
The DNA here is from genome assembly GCA_028564935.1 of Neosilurus hyrtlii. NCBI lineage: Eukaryota > Metazoa > Chordata > Actinopteri > Siluriformes > Plotosidae > Neosilurus > Neosilurus hyrtlii. Next base: position 18,122,150 of record JAOUQZ010000041.1, on the reverse strand, counting down.
GAGGCTGGTGCCCATCTCAGCCGACTCTGGGCGTGGGTGGGATACTTGACAGGGCAGGCACTCACGCAATGATTTTCACTCAACCTCACACCTAGGGGTGATTTGGACTAGCCAATGTGCATGTTTTTGGGCTGTGGGAGGAAACCGGTGTACCCAGAGAAAACCCACACATGCACGGGGAGAACCCACGACCCTCTTGCTGTGAGGCAAATGTGCTAACCACTACACCATCGTGCAGCCCCTTTCTGGAGTTATTATTTAGTATTTGTTTTCAGCCGTATTTAACTGGGACACCCTAATGAACGAACTGAAATATCATCAGAGGATACGTTAGCCTCATTGAGGCTCATTTGGAAGCTAATACGCAGTTCACCTATCCACAAACCCAACTCAACAGCACTTATTTACAGAAGTTGGATCCGATCGCAACTCATCTTTATTTTAAGAACATTAATAATACATCGGACTGGTCAGGGTACTATTTCACAAGCTTTGACCCTAAACACGAGGCGATCGAGCTAGCCGAGACAGAAATGCGTCCCGGATGAAGGTGGCATGATTGATTTATCTTTTTAAAATTGTTTGGAAGAAGCGAAAAAATCCGCCTGCTCCTTTCTCTCGTGTGTAACCCTGATTGAAAAATCGGCAGCAGAGGACAGAGAGATGCATTGAAACAGCCTGCATGTGGGAGAAAAGGCCTTAAGTGAGAGCATCACGTCTCTCGTTTCGACCATTTCCTGAAAGCCTGGACAAAAAAAATGGATGCAATGAAGACGCTTGAGTGAAAAAAGCACCATTGTAGTAAATCATACAGATGGATTACGGACGTAAGAGGAAACTTTCTTTTGTCACGATTGGACTGCTGTTTTTTCTGAGTGGTATCGAATATGGTGAGTGTCTGTGGACGGGCATTTAGAGGTTATAACATATTGTTTGTGGACTGAATACAAAATGTGTGTATGTCTCGCACTGTCTCTCTGAAAATAAAAACAAAAAACAAAACACTATTAAAGGAGAAAAGAGCGAAACATATATTAGAACTTTTATTTAGACTCTTAAATAATTTAACTTAATTTAATTAATTATAGTCAGTACGGCTTGGTGGTGTAGTGGTTCACACACCGGCCTCACAGCAAAAACATCCTGGGTTCAATTCCGGGCCTCAGCAAGGGTGTTTCTGTGTGGAGTTTGTATGTTCTCCCTGTGCTTGTGTCAGTTTTTTCCAGGTACTCTGGTTTTCTCCCACAATCCAAAAACATGCACAGTAGTATAATTGGCGGTTCCTAATCACCCCTAGGTGTGAGAGTGAGTGTGAATGGTTGTTTGTGTGTTGCACTGTGATGGTCTGGCGAGCTGTTTAAGGTGTACCTGCCTTCGCCCAGAGCCGGCTGAGAAAGGCACCAGCCTTTCTGCAACCCTAATTAGGATTAGGTGGCTTAGAAACAATAAATGAATAATTATAGTCAAATTATTTTATTATTATTTGGTGGTGTAGTGATTAGCACGTCCACCGCACAGCATGATGGTTCTGGGTTTGAGTTCCGGGCTCGGCGAGGGCGTTGCGTTCAGTGTGCATTCCTGTTATTCCTGTGCTTACATTGGTTTCCTCCTATAGTCCCAACTGGCTGACTGGCTGTTCCAAATTGCCTCTAGGTGTCAATGTGTTGGCCCTGTGATAGTCTGGCGAGCTGTTCAGGGTGTACTCAACCTTCGCCCAGTGTTGGCTGAGATAGGCTCCAGCCTTCGCATGACCCTTCTAGGATTAAACAGTTTGGCAAATGAGTGAATGATAAAACCACTGAGAAGGAGGTGTGTCAGTTCTAGGAAAGTGTTGCCTACAAGCCTATTTTCTTTCCAGTTCAGGAAACATGGCCCCTGGGTCTACAAAATGATATATAAGACCAATAGAAAGGAAGAAGAGGGGGTGTGGCCTGTAAACCTGCCAAATGTCAATCATAACAAATGTGGTTTATGATTCCTTAGTTCTCAGCACAAAGAAATGTAATTTGGTGAAAGCATATTAGGTGGTTGGAGGGGGATGGATAGGGATGGGGAGAGGTTAGGAGGGGTTGGAAACTTTTGCCATCATGCAGCATGTGAGCTAGTTCTAAATGTAATGACTTCCTGTTTTCTCCTATGGTGTTCCCTCCTCTCTAAGCCGTTATCCTCCCAACTATATGGAAGTATCTACAGATTCTTGACGCCCCGCCATACTTCCTGGGACTTGGGTTGTCCGCATTCAGTTTCAGCGGACTCGTGACGGGACCATTATTTGGACGCTGGTCCGATGAAACTCGCACTACAAAGACCATCATCCTTTTCTCCAACCTCTTTGAGATTGTAGGTAAGTGTTCAGAGAAAGATTCAGGCTAGCATCTGTATAATATAAAAGACTTTTACAGGGAAAATAACCAACATGTTGGTGTGAAGAAACGGCGTTGGTGTGGTGAAAGAGCGTTGGTACAATGAAACGATGCTGGTGTGACGAACGACACTGACGTGATGAATCGGCGTTGGTGTGATGAAATGGTGTTGGTGTTATGAAATGGTGTTCATGTGATGAAACGGCGTTAGTGTAGTGAAAGAGCGTTGGTACAATGAAACGACGCTGGTGTGACGAACGACACTGACGTGATGAATCGGCGTTGGTGTGATGAAATGGTGTTGGTGTTATGAAATGGTGTTCATGTGATGAAACGGCGTTGGTGTAGTGAAAGAGTGTTGTTACAAAGAAACAACGCTGGTGTGATGAAACAACGCTGGTATAATGAAATGACGCTGGTATGATGAAATGGCGTTGGTATGATGAAATGGCGTTGGTGTGATGAAATGGCGTTGGTGCAATGAAACAGCATTGGTGTGGTGAAATGGCGTTGGTGCGATGAAACGGTGTTGGTGTGATAAAATCATGGCAAATTTGAATATCATAGCGAACTAACAACAATTAGAATATTTTAATAAGACATTAATGTCACATTTTTTGAGTCTCCAGTTTCAAATTAATTACCATGTTGTTTGCAATACAGAGGACTTTTTGGTTTCTGGATTAAGACCACTAGGGGGCATTTACAGAGTGCAGGGTGCCTCAATCTGGCACAAATGGACGATGTTTACTCCATCCTATCACTGATTATTTTCCTATTACAGCACAACACACAGTGTTTGATTCCAGATATCTTGTTTTTATTGGACAGTAAGAGTGATTTCTTCACACAGGGAACTTCATGTACTTCATAGGCTACTCAAAATGGCTTCTGCTGTCCAGTCGACTTGTTGCAGGTGAATATAGTTACACTTTTTTAATATTAATGTTGGGAACACTGTAAAACTATAAAATGTTTACATGATCAGTCGTCCTGGCCAGCCGTCTGTCATTTGTCTTCAAAACACTTCTTCTATATAAATATTTTAGGCATTGGCGCTGGTGCAGGTTCCTCGATTTTTGGCTTCCTGACACGGACCACCCTTCCTGAAGAACGAGCTCGAGTGTTCGCTGCTGTTATGGCATCACGCCAAGCCGGACTCCTGATTGGTCAGTCACAGATTAAAATTGTTCAGGACTGTAGCACACAATAGTACATACGAGTGCATGCAGAGGAGGAGAGGGCTTATTGTGGCTCATCGGTAAATCTTTTATTTTAAAAACGTTGGCACAATTGCATGATCCTTAACATGATGCTAACACCGCCATGTTTCGTCTGGTGGTGTAGTGGTAAGCACATCCACCTCACAGCTCAAAGGTCCTGGGTTCAAGACCCAGGCTTGGCGAGGGTGTTCATGTGCCATTTATGATTCATGTCCTCCCTGTGCTTGCATAGGTTTCCTCCAAATTGTGCAGAGGTGTGAGTGGTTGTGCATGTGTTGGCCCTGTGATGGATTAGCATGGGCTCTAGCCTCCCTGTGACACTAGTAGGATTTAGTGTTTTGGTGAGTTAATAATCGAATGAATGAATAGCACAGTTGTCAGCACAAGGATAATTCTCAGTATGATGCTAATATGCTAACATCACCATGCTTCATTAGCATTGGTTAGGACAGTTAGCACATCTGCCTCACAGCAAGAAGGTCCTGGGTTCGAGTCCCAGGCTTGGCCAGGGGATATTTCTGTGTGGCATTTGCATGTTGTTCTTCTGCTTGTGTAGGTTGCCTCTGGGTACTCCAGTTTCCTCTGCCAGTCCAAAGATATGAACAGTAGGCTAATTGGCTCTTCCATATTGCCCCTAGGTGTGAATGTAATGTGAATGGTCTGGCAAGCTGTACAGGATGTACTCCACTTTCACCTACTGTTGACTGAAATAGGCTCCAGCCTTCTTGCAATCCTAGTAGGATCAAGCAGTGTGTCCAATGAACGAATGGACACATATTCTTGCCCATCAAGGACTTCCCCGTCACATGGCAACTTCCACCCAACCAGGATGAAGACTTGATGTACTGAAATTTCTTTCTGTGGTAATTGGTTGTAAAATTGCTGAATGCCATGAGCTAGCATCTCTCTCTCTCTCTCTCTCTCTCTGTGTGTGTGTGCAGTTTTCATCCAGATGCTTATTTTGCTGTGTGTTCCCCTCCATGATGATGTACTTTGTAATTTTAGGACCCGCATTTAACATTTTCCTGCGATTGTGTGATTTTCGACTGGGACCGTTTATCGTTAACAAGTACACTGCCCCCGGGGTAAGACACCCTAAACAAGTCTGATTACTTTTATATGTGTATACACATATATATATATAAATATTACTGATGGTTCTATATATACGTTCTTGTATGTGCTTCAGCTCTTCATGTGTGCCATGTGGCTGGTTCTTCAGTTAGCCGTGGTTCTGCTGTACTGGGACATCCCTCCGCTGGACTCCATGCCTGAGATACACACCGCCCTCCAGCGTGTCAACAAGGAAGAGGAGCGACCGCTTGTGTGCTCGCAGGGCCACGATGGGTCAGGCACCTACTCCATGGTACTCTCTGATCAGACCGAGACGCAGTTTTCGGAAGAACTTGGGACATCTGAGCCTGGAGTGACACCTGCCCCGGACGGTCCTCCTTCCCTGGATGACCCCTTCGAGAACTTCAGTGCCAGCCAAGGTGTGTTTTGTATTTGCTGCAGTTTTGCTAGAGCACACTGTGCGCTGTGAATATGGTGCGTAATTATTTCATAATCAATAAATACAGAGAAATAGAGCATGCTTGTAAACTATGCTAGCTGTGTTCAACTGAAAAATAAGAAATACAGCCTAGCAGGAGTCTATCTCAACCGACTCTGGGAGAAAGCGGGGTCCACCCTGAAGTCTACTGCAGGGCCAGAATACACCCACACGCACACATCCATTCACTCTCACACTCACACATTGGGGCAATTTGGAACAGTTAGCCCATCGGCCTAATGTGAATGTCCTTGGATTGTGGGAGGAAACCAGAGGACGTAGAGGAAACCCACAGGGAGAACCCTCAAACACGGTGTTTTAGGTCATACGGTCCTGGGTTCCCAACCTTGGCTGGACGAGGGCGTTTCTATGTGGAATTTCACATGTTCTCCCCGTGCTTATGTGGGTTTCCTCAGGGCACTCTGGTTTCCTACTATAGTCCAAAGACATTCACATTAGGCTGACTGGCTGTTCCAAGATTTCCACTAGGTGTGAGTGTGAGTGTAAATGGTTTTGTGTGTGTGGTGGCCCTGTGAAGGTCTGACGAGCTATTCGGGGTGTACCCTGCCTTTGCCCGGAGTTGGCTGACATAGGCTCCAGGCTACAGGCTCCAGCCTCCCCACGACCCTAATAGGATTATGAGTGATTGATAAATGCATGAGTGTAAATAATATTGAATTGTTAATTGGTAATGTAGTAGCCTGACACGTAAAATTAGCAAATAAAAATATTATTAGCAAGCTAACATGGCTAGCTAACATCATGACATGCGTGGTGTTACATGAAGACAGTTTAGTGAATTTGTGATGCACTGTACAGAGCTAGCGTGCTATCTGATATGTTTATAATATTTAATATTTGATTGAATTTTCTTTGAAGTCATAAAGTTCCCCAAAAACAAAATTGGTAGCTTAGCAGCTTTTAGTGCAATGTTTTCATCACCCCTGGGGAGAAGGGATTTGTTGATTTTAGATAGGGGTTGGACCATTTTGTGTGTGTGTGTGTGTGTGTGTGTGTGTGTGTGTGTGTGTGTGTGTGTGTGTGTGTGTGTGGGCTCACTCTTCATCGATTCCTCCTGTTGTGACTGAGCGAGATGATCTCAGATGGTGGAAAGTCTTTATTGACCTGCGCACCTTTTCTCCGTTCGCGTGTTTGTGATATATTGTGATATAGCGTTTATCGATCTGTGCCAGAGCTCCGTCTCCTTATCTGTCTCTCTCTCTCTCTCCAGAGTTCCTGAGGGAGGAGGTGGTGGTTCTCCTCACCGCACAGTTCATCACGCTCTTTAATCAGACTGCACTCGAGGTGCGTTCCTTCACTTGGACTGTAATGCGCGACAGTGACACAGGCTATCACGCGGGACGAAACCATGTTCTGTGGTGTGCTACAGCGATGTTAAATTCTCAGGGCTACATTATTCATGTGCTACTATTAATGCATTATAGTTTAAGGAGGTTTAATGGTTAGCACACACAGCAGGAAGGTCCTGGGTTCGAGGCCCAGGCTTGGCGAGGGCATTTCTGTGTGGAATGTGCATGTTCTCCCTGTGATTGCATGAGTTTCTTCCAGGGTACTCCGGTTTTCTCCTACAGTCCAAAACCATAACAAGGCTATTCACACTCACACCTAGGGGCAATTTGGAACAGCCAATTAGCCTAATGTACATGTATTTGGTCTGTAGGAGGAAACCGGAGTACCCTGAGGAAACCCACACAAGCATGGAGAGAACAAAAAAATAATTAAACTCTTGTGGGTTTTCTAATAACAAAATATCATGACGTGTGTGTGTGTGTGTGTGTGTGTGTGTGTGTGTGTGTGTGTGTGTGTGTGTGTTTATTTCCGATGATTAGAATAGTTTTTTTTATTAAATTAAGAATACACTTCAAGTCTCTTTATTTTTGAAGTGAAGTCTGAAATAAGAGGACCTGCTGTACCGTTTCCATGGAAACAGCACTAAAAAAACTGCAAAAAAAAAAAGTCTGTTCTTAGAACATAATACTATTTACATAACAACAGTATTAATGGCCGTGTCGCCTCCAGACTATGGTTACACCAATGACCCAGAAGTACTTTGGCTTCAGTGAGCTGGGGAACAGTGTGATGTATGGACTGTGCGGCGTGGAGGTGATTGGAGGCTTCTTCCTGGTACGCTGGCTGAGTCGTGTGCTGGAGGAGCGCGTGCTGCTTGCTGCTGGCCTTCTAGTGAGCTGTGTGGCCTGCGTCTGGTGCCTCGTCTTCCTTGCCGACCCCAAGGGTAAGCATGCGCGCGTGCGTGTGTGTGTGTGTGTGATGGTTATAAAATACGAGAGCTGTGTTGGCCACATGCCCGGACAGACTGGCACACACCTGCGTGTGGACAGCCACAATATGTTGGCTCTGTTTGATGCCAGGTGGTGCGTGTAGAGCGATGCTCTTTTCTTCCTGCAATATTAAGGTGCATTTTTTTTATCAAATGAAAAGGCAGTATATCTTCCAGTAGGGTGCAGAAGAAGTATTCGAAACACTGTCAAGAAGTGTATGTAAAATTCGAATGCGTTTTTTTTTTTTATTATTATTCATGACTGCCTGCTGTGTACACACTGAGAAATACAACAAATGTAGGATAATTAAAAAGACACAGATGTTCGCCTGATAGGTCTGGATGATAAAAAGTGCTTCATGGCCAATCAAACCAGCCAGAACCAAAGAAAGAAAAATCAAATGGACAAAATCCACTGCTCAGAACTCATACACTGCTTTCCGTGTGTCCGTTACTGTCCCCAAAGTTTTTACTTCACTTCTTGGTGTGGGATTTTCCTCTAACTGCTTATTACATTCATTCACTCATTTGCTGAATTGCTTTATCCTACTAGGGTCTTGAGGAGGCTGGAGCCTATCAAAATGTGGGGTACACCCTGAACAGCTCACCAGACCATCGCACGGCCAGCACACAGTCACATAACTACTAAAACTCACATCTACACCTAGGGGTAACAGCCAATTAGCCTAATGTGCATGTCTTTAAACTGTGAGAGGAAACTGGAGTACCAGGAGGAAACCCAAATTAGTAAGAGGATAACATGCAAACTCAACTTAGTAACGCCTTTGCTGGGGCCAGGATTTGAACCCAACACCTGGCGAGGCGTAGTCATAATTCTGAGTTAGTAAGTAATTAAAATTTTGAGATGCTACGTTGCTAATGTTTAGTAATTCAGAAATGAGATAAGTTGTACTTATGAGATGCTAAGTCATAATTTTGAGATGATAAGGTCATACAAATTTAAGATGCCAAGTTTTTAATTTGAGTTAGTAAGTCATAATAATGACACTTTAGGTCATAATTATGGGATGGTAAGTAATAAGAATTTAGATGCTAAGTCACTAATGTGATAGAAAGTCATCATTATGAAATGATAACTCATAAATATAGGACAGTAATTCATAAATATCTGATGCTAAGTCATAATTATGAGATACTAAGTCATAATTTTGAGATAGTAAGTCATAATTATGAGATGTTAAGTCGTAATTATAAGTTAGTAAGTCATAAACATGACATGCTAATTTGTAATCGAGATATGTCATAGTTATGACAAATTATGAGATTATGATAGTAAGTCACAATTATAAGATGCTAAGTCATAATTATGAGATGCTAAATCATAATTAAATGCTAAGTCATAATAATGAGATGCTAAGTCATAATTATGAGATGGTAAATTGTAATTTTGAGATACCAAGTCATAATTATGAGATGCTAACTTGTAATGACAAATTATGAGATACTTCATAATTAGGAGATGCTAAGCTGTATTTATGAGATGCCAAGTCATAATTATGATAGTGAGTCACAATTATGAGATGCTAAGCTGTATTTATGAGATGCCAAGTCATAATTATGATAGTGAGTCACAATTATGAGATGCTAAGTCATAATTATGAGATGCTAAGTCATAATTATATGCTTAGTCATAATAATGAGATGCTAAGTCATAATTATGAGGTGGTAAATTGTAATTATGAGATGCCAAGTCATAATTATGAGATGCTGACTTGTAATCATGAGATGCTAAGTCATAATTATGAGATGCTAAATTGTAGTTATGCGATGCTAAGTCATAATTATGAGATGCTAAATTGTAGTTATGAGATGCTAAGTCATTATTATCTGATGCTAAGTCATTATGAAATGCTAAATTGTAATAATGAGTTATTTAGCCATAATTATTACTTGGTGTCTTAAAATTATGACTTAGAATCTGACTTTTTTCTTTAGTGGCAGAAATGACCCTCCATAAATCTAGAGTAGCTAGACACCATGTGTATTATCTAACATACAGCACTAGAATGTAGAAGTAAACATGATTCTTTCTGAGTATTAATGAAATCGTTAGCATTAAGTCATTAAGAGACGACAGTTAAAGTTATTTATTTTTATTTGTTGATCTCTGAAACACATCATGGTTTCATGGTTAAAGTAAGGAATCTTGTGCTTTTTGCATGTGTGTGTGTTTGTGTGTGTTTGTGTGTGTGATCAGGTGGCTTTGCGCTCGAGCTGACCGAGTTCATTATTGGGGTCTTCCTGCAGCTGCTGGGGCTTCCCTTCGTCGCAGTGTCCCAGGTGTCTCTCTTTTCCAAAGTCACTGCAGAGAAAACACAGGGTGAGTTGTTAGCACCAACAAACAAAATCTCATGATCTCATATCATCATATATTTCATTCTGGTATGTGTGTACTGGGTATACGTTTATATATCTGTAGGCTTTAGTCAAGGTGTACGGCGCTCCATCGGAGGTCTTGCCACCATCCTGGGTCCGCTCTGGGCTGGTGGTTTAACTGGAAACCTGTATGTGATGCTGGGAATGATGCTGTTTCTCCTCACACTTGTTATGGTCAGTGAAAGCGTGATTAGCATTCAGATTATTAATCGGTAATCATTGCTATGTTTAGGTCAGGTCAGAATTTTTAATCCATACTTTGTAGGGTTTCAGGAAGCATGATTGATAGGAAAAAAGGCATATATGATGTGTGTATACATTGTGACATGCTAACTAACTAGTAAGCTAGATTGACTTGTCTAAGAACAATTTTAATTTAAATAAAATTTAAATCGATGTCAGTGATATCACAGATACAGTGGTGTCCACCATTTTGAATTTCATGTCAACCCAAGACACTGAATTTTAGAAAAAAAGATTTGTACAACAGGTTAATATTAGTGAACGTAAACGGTGTGGTGTTGATGTTGTTATCACCAGATCATGATGGCGCTGTCCTACAAAAAACTGGTGGAGCCCCCTGTGGTGCAGCACGCAGACGAGTCTGAGAGCGAAGGATAGACTCGATCACACATCAATTGTACAGGTGCGGAGGAGGAGGATGAGGAGAAGGAGGAGGAGGTCATTTTTAGGTCACACCCTGCACTGTTTAATCGTTTCCAGGCCATCATTATGTTAATGTAAATCACAAGCTAACTATGTATGGCTAGTTTTGTGCAGACTGGCTTTTATGTCGCTGACTAGCTAGGTAACTTTTACATGGACTAGCTAATTCTATATAGCCAACAGGCTAGTTATGCATGGCTGACTAGCTGGATCACTTTTATACAGACTAGCTTATTTAACCTAGCAAAATCGCTGGTTAAATTTTACATTGATTAACTAATTGTATACAGCTAACAATATAGTTTTGCATGGCTGAGTAGCTATCTCTGTTTAAGGCAGACTAGCTACCTTTATTTAGCTGACTAGCTAGTTAACTTTTATGTGGGTTAGCTAACTTTATTTTTAAGTTACTTTTATTAATTAGCTATCTTTTGCTATAAATCATTACTTTTATGTAGCTGACTTCCTAGTCAGCTTTTACATGCTCTGGCTAATTTTATGTAGCATAATATGCTAACTTTAAGGCAGAATAGCTACTTTCATGTAACTGACTATCGGGTTAATGCTTATAAAAACTTGCTATGTTTATGAAGTTGACCAGCTATTTAATGTAGACTAGCTAAATTTATTATTAAGATAGTGATGCATGGCGGATTACTTAGCTAACTTTAACGGTAAGTCATTACTTTTATGTACCTGACTCCTTGTATGTATGTAGCTGTTATGTAGCTTTTGCATGCTGTAGCTAATTTTATATAGATTAGTAAGCTAAGTTTTAAGAACACTAGCTACGTTAATGTATAGTTAAACTTTGATGCGGGCTACCCAACAAGCTACTTATGTGTACTCCACTAGCTATGTAAGTTTCATGTAGAGTAGCCGGTTTTATTTTTTCTGACACCCTTTAAACTAAAAAAGTAACCAAGTAGTTAGCGAACATTTATTTAGACTTATCTAGATTTATTTTATAGGCTTGCTAGTCGAATTTTAAGAACACTGCCTAGTTTTATGCGGCTTTATCCTAAGTAAAATCTATGTAGGCTGGCTATTTTTAATGTAGCGTACTAGATAGTTAGCGTTTATTTACATTAGCTAGTTTAACATAGCCAGTTAATTATGTACCTGTTTAGCTTGAATTTTTTAAAGTTTTTGGTCAATTTTATGGTTAAGAAATTGTAGTGATGATGTCAGTGATTTAAATAATTTGATTAGAATACATTTTGTGGAAAATCGCTTCACCTGTATAGATTTTACCCCCAGAGGTGTGTTTGAATGAAAAATCCACTTCCTGCTATGATACTTTGTTGTGAAATCAACCAGTTATTTGTTTTAAATTCCGAAATGAGGAAACGTTAAATATGATCATATTAAGCGTATTAGAAAATCAGGTAAATCAGCGAGCCAGAGATTCTAGATTTCCCCACACAAACACACCTGCTCCAGCTCTGACTCCAGGATTAGGTGTTTATCAGAAACAGAGCAGGGAAGTAGAGTCTAAGGATAGCAGGTGATTAATGGCTCCATTAAGTTTTGTTGTTGTACTGGGTGGCTTCCTGTAGGACGCTTTAAATCAGTTTAGATGACCAGAGAACAATTTCTACAAAAATGCTAATGCGGGTAATGGTTTTTTGTAATGGAATTAGCATTTTATATAGAAAACCCTTTGTCCAAAAGTCCTATTCTGTCACCAAGAGCTTTTTTATGACGTTATTTATCAGAAAAATGTGAGCAGCCCTTCCAGGCATTACGAACACGCCATTAATTAAATATCATATTAATATAAACACATCAATAAATACTGTTTACTATCCGAACAAAGTGAGAACTGTTGACGACACGGACAAGACAAACTTTATTCCAGTCGTACCACTGCGTCTCCAGATGGCTGGGAGAAATTAAAAGATCTGAGGTTTTTTGTATTTCCACTCAGGACAGCAGCTCACGGAGGTCCGTCTGGCCCGAGGTTGGGGTGCGTGTGGTGCTCGATGGAACAGATGCTGGAGCTGTGGTAGTTACCGGCTTGTGCCAGGCGCAGCAGACCTCGGACAGCAAGTGGGATGGACGCACACGCCCACACCCCCACACACACCCATACATATGCTCATGCACTCCTTGAACAGCTCTGCTTGTTATGCTATTTGCACGGTTTTGCATTAAATGTACCTGACTGTTAATATACAAAATGCATTTAAACTGGAAATATGCAACTCTCTCCCCACCAAGTCTTTATGTTACAGTGTTGCTTTGATTTACGTGATTGTAGTTTGCAGTGAGTGTACAGGCGAGGGCGCTGTTCCTCCACAACACTGTGTGTGTGTGTGTGTGTGTGTGTGTGTGTGTGTGTGTGTGTGTGTGTGTGTGTGTGTGTGTGTGTGTGT
>JAOUQZ010000041.1:18089272-18107050 GCA_028564935.1 Neosilurus hyrtlii | reverse complement strand
TTTTTCCACAACCGGAGATTTCTTTGTGTATTTTTTTAAACCTTTATTATGCTTGGTGGGGGAGTTTATGTATTTCCCCTTGTCTGTTTGTTTGGTTGTTTGTCAGCAGGATTATGCAACATCTACTGAACCAATTTTCACCAAACATGGAGGAGGAATAGGGTATGGGCCTGGCAAAACCTGTGATATTTTGGAGCAAATCCAGATTACAATCTTCATTCAGGACTTTGTTTAAGGCTTTTTAAGAATTTTTGGATTACGCAAAAATTACTGATCCGATTTTCATCAGACTTGGTAGAGAGATGGGGCCTGGGATGGGAAAGAACCCCTAAAATTTAGGAGATGATCTGTGCAAGGGATGATGTTAAAAAAAATTCAGAAATTCAGCAAAATCTATATTTTTAAGCAACGTGGGCGGCAGGGGGGCAGGGGGGCTGGTCATTCGATGCCCACTAGGGGGAGACATTTCATTATAATTATGGAAAGTTATAATAATCTTTCTGTACCTGGTAGAGCTACCTTGCACTCTATGAGTGCCTATCTAGTGTTTTTTTGGGGGGGAGTTTTTGATACTCTATGCAAATCTATTTCTGATGATCCTGATATCATATGAAAGCAGTAATATCCCTTAGAAAAATCATCTGCTCATGTAGTCACCCATGTGTGATGCCTAGTCCTAAAGGAACTCATGAGAGGAAGCATATTTCTAAAATCATTTTCTCATAAGAATACACTTTATAGCACATGTAGCTGTTTGGCATTTTACTGTGGCAGATTTCTATGCACTCGGATGTCACGAATGTCATTTAGAAGCAGCGTGCAGTACTTCTGTTGCACTCAAAATCCTATTTGACAAGCGTGTCAGACGTCACAGAGTACTCTGGGATTGAATGTGTCGGCTGAGCATGCTGAACATTAGAAAAAAACACCACTCGGGCAGCCAGAGGGCAAACTGCAGCAATATGAGAGCGGCAAGACAGCTGCCTCGGTCAAGACTGGGGTCAAAGGGCACATGCTGGAGCGTTTAGTGAGCACAGATAACACATCACTCGCATATGGCGTAGGTCTGAATGAGAGACGACTGCTTTATGGAAATAACTTTAAACGCACATTTTGAAAGATTCGCCTTCTTTAATCTTAAAGGTACACGGTACTCACCAAAGTCTTCTTCAAATTAAAATCCAGACCTGCACATGCAGAAAATACTTCAAGATGAATGTGTGAATAATAAACCGAGACTCTAATGGGTTGCAGGATGAATTCAGGCCTGGATTTTTATGTCAGCATGAGGTTTGCAGGCTTTTGGCAAATTTGTTTGGGCGTGAACTTTTTTTTTCTGCCATAGGGTTGTTACATTTCACATTTGAAAAATAAATTACTAATGACAAAGCAACTAACACTTCACACAGAGCTGCGCACACACCTCTTACACACCGTAACGGACATGTCGTTTTCTCGCACCATGACATCATAGCTGACTTCCTGCTTTACCCATCAGGGAAAAAAACTTCTGTATTGTGTATTTCATTAAAGAAAGCTTGGAGGGAAGTAGTGAAGATTGTTAATGACAATATGTAACTAGAACATCTAGCTAGCTAGCAATTTGAACTGTTAATTATGGTATTGTTGCCATCACAAAGAAGACTGTTTGATTGCTTAAAACCTACTGATCTGATTTTCATAAAACTTGGTGGAAGGTTGGAGCTTGGGCTGCGGAAGAACAGGTCCGATTTTCAGGCAGATCCGGGTCACAGGGTGGGCGGAGCCATGAACTTAAATTCACTATCGCCAACATTGTCAGTTAATCAATCTGGCCTTGCTGGGGTTTTGATTGCCACTCTCGTTTACTCTGCATTTATTCAGTTCCATTTAAAACCTGGGTGGCATGATGGCATATGGTTAGCACGTTTTTCTCACAGCAAGAAGGTTCTGGGTTCGAGCCCTGGATGCTCTGATTTCCTCCTACAGTCCAAAGACTGGACTGGAAAAGTGTGAATGGTTGTGTTGGTCTAGAGATAGTCTGGCAAGCTGTTCAGGGTGTACCACGCCTTTGGCCAGAGTTGGCCGAGATAGGCTCCAGCCTTCCCGTGACACTAGTAGGATTAAGCAGTTCGGTGTATGTTTGAATGGATAGATAGAAGGATGGATGCTCCTTTAACAAGCACACAATGATTTTGCCTGATGCTAACCCGGTATGTATGGATACAGAGTAGAGTTGAGTGCAATACTGTGGGCGAGTAACCAGATTTCACAGCCAGCTGGAAAAGTCAGCAGTATTAATATAAGGCTCCAAGTCGTTGGATGAAACTCCTTTCATGTGGATCACAGTTCCTGGTTTGGATTGACCTGAGCGTCCGCCGTGTATTCCCGGCTCCGTTTCAGCGTCTTGATCTCATTAGACGTTCGCATGGAAGTTATTACAAACTGATAAGCATGTCAAATGAGGTCAACGAGAGATCGATTGCTAATCTCATTACAGCATCATCCTGAAGGACAGTGCACTTCCTCCCCTTCCCCATTTCCTCTCTCTGTCGCCTGCTCACCCACACAGAAACAACATTTGAGGTCATTTCTCATGAGAGCGTAAACTGCATTACCTGTGCATTACCTGTATAAGGAAAAATCCCCTCGCCCTGTTGCGTGTTTAAAACCAGGGCGCTGAATCAACCTTGAAAGGATACAGCTGCCTCCATTTGTCTTCATTGCACCTGACAGGTAATCTATTAGTCCTGATCATGGGGACTGCCATATTGTGGAATACGAGATTTCTACACGAGGCTTTAGTGTATGACACAAAGCACCTGACGCAAACGCTCACGGTCGCGCCAAAGCAACACGCCACCAACAGCAGGAGTGTATTTCACTGCAGCTGTTAAAAGACTTTGTTGATTTCACGTTATGACTCATATGTATGTAACACCTTCATTCATCATTCATTCACCGAACTGCTTAATCCTCATAGGGTCGCGGGGAAGCTGGAGCCTGTCTTAGCCAACTCCAGGAGAAGGCTGGGTACACCGTGAACAGCTCACACACACATTCACACTTACACCTTGGGGCAATTTGGAACAGCCAGTCAGCCAAATGTCTATTGGCTGACAGTTCGGTAACTTGAACTTAGTTTAGCTAGCTACGTGAACTGTGTCTTTACTATATCCCCACACTGATAACTCTCTCGCTTGCACACTCATTTGTTTAATTCTACTGTTGGGGTCACGGCGCTCACACTTTACATTACACAAAAATGTACACTCACACCTAGGGGCAATTCGGAACAGCCAGTTAGCCGAATGGGAGTGTTTTTCGACTGTGGGAGGAAACCAGAGCACCAGGAGGAATCCCATACAAACACACGGAGAACATGCCAACTCCACACAGAAACACCCGAGACCAGGACTTCTTGCTGTGAGGCGGACGTGCTAGCCACTGTGCTGTTTAGTTAACATCCTTCTTTCTAAGGTAACTTGAGGTGAGTTTAGCTAATTATGCTAAGTATCTTTTTTAATGTATGGCTACACAGACAGCGAACATACTTCCTCGTGATAAGGTAAGGTTAGCTAGCTAAGCTACCTTTCTTCGCAGAAATAGCCACCTCCTTGTTAGCTTGTGTAGCTTAGCTAGCATACAAGCCATGTCATTGTTAGCATAAATGCTAGCAAGTGGAACTTAGGGTTTCTCGTTCATATTTTACTCAATTATGATTTTATTAAAATTTTATTCTGGCATAATCTTGAGCAAATAAGCCACAGGCGCTACATGAACGCTGACTCCTCCTTTCTTCCTCCCACCAACCCAAAAAAAAAAACCAAGGGAATACCACGCAACTGAATACAAGGGAATGCAAATTGTATCAGAGCGCAGTGCCTTCTGGGTAAGTTTTGTTTCTGAAGTAGACTCGGTCCCGTGAGTCTCCAAGGGCTCATCTAACAAACTTTCCTTCAGCTAATAAAGTATTGCAGCAGTCCCTCGGGTCGGCGAACGGAAGTCAACAAAGTTGTGTTAAAAACAGTATTGGAACACAGCCCGGCTCTTCAATTCCACAGCGGTTATCAATTATGAATGGAAGAATTCTGCTTGATCTGCGTCTGTTGATGTGCACGCACACTCCGAGATGAAGAAAGAGGAGCAGTAAGACAAGAGGGGAGTAGAGAGGAGGAGAGGGGGAGAGATCACAGCCAGTTCCCCCCTACAGTGTATTTAAATCAATGGCTTCCATATTCATGCTAATCCTCATAATTCATTCCTGCAGTCTGTGGACAACTTTTAATTATATTAATTAACTGTGTTTTAAATGTTTAAGAAAAAAAAAATTCAAGTGAGTAAACTTTAAATAAAGTAGAATAAATATCACATTATTGAATATTTAAATGTCGAAAATGTATACGATTATTCATTCATTCATTCATTTTCTAAGCCGCTCAATCCTAATTAGTGGCTGGCACCCATCTCATCCGACTCTGCTGAGCGGGGTACACCCTGAACAGCACACCAGGCCATCACACAAACAACCATTCACGCTCACACTCACACCTAGAGGCGATTTTGGAACAACCAATTAGCCTACTGTGCATGTTTTTGGACTGTGGGAGGAAACCGGAGTACCCGAATGAAACCCATACAAACTCCACACAGAATCACCCCAAGCCTGGGAATGAAACCCAGGACCTTCTTGCTGTCAACTCAGGCCTACGTGCTAATCACACCCGCCTTACAGTAAGAAGGTCCTGGATTCGAGTCCCATAGTGTTTCTGTGTGGAGTTTGCATGTTCTCCCCGTGCTTGGACGTACAGGGTACTCCAGTTTCCTCCAACAGTCTAAAGACACGCACTTTAGGCTAATTGACTGTTCCAGATTGCCCCTAGGTGTGAGTGTGAATGGTTGCGAATGTGTTGGCTCTGGGATGGTTTAGTGAGCTGTGCAGGGTGTACCCGACCTTCGCCGAGTGTTAGTTGAGATAGGCTCCAGCCTCTCTGCGGCCCTCGTAGGATTTAGTGGTTCGGTGAATGAGTGAGTGAGCGTTTCAAATACTTTTCCTCATTTGTTTAGTGGTTGAGGAGGTGCTGGGTTTGAGTCCCAGGGCAGTACTGTGTGGAATTTGCATGTTCTCCCTGTGGTTGTACGGGTTTCCTCAGAGTACACCAGTTTCCTCTGACAAACCAAAGATGTGCATGTTAGGCTAACTGGCTTTTCCAAATTGCCCCAGGTGTGAGTGCGAGTGTGAATGGTTGTGCGTGTTGCCCTGTGATGGACTGGCGAGTTGTTCAGGGTGTACCTCGTCTTTGCTTAATGTCGGCTGAGATAGGCTCCAGTCTCCCCATAAGTCTAGTAGGATATTTTCTCTAAAAATATGAATGAACGAATACAAAAGCAAACTAAACTTTTTATAGGTAATTTTTTAAAAACATATTTTAACCATGACAGAGGCGGGTCAGGTGAGGGCCGGCACCATAAGCATAACTAAGTGCTGCGTCGCTCCTTCCATAAATGTTAGACGCCTCTTTTGCAGAAAACATCCCAAGAACAAAAACTATAGAAACAATAGCATTAAGCGTGTGATCACTGAACAGCTGTCAAGGTCTGCTGCTACAGAAAATAATTCAAGACCTTTCGACCAATCAGAATCGAGCTGAGGAATAATTATATTTTGAGAATGAATAAACTGATTAATCACGCTCGCCCCGTGCCGACTCCTGCACAGCTGGAAACATTGCTTAACGCCGCATCAATGTATTAATAACAAGACATTCATATTTAATGCGGTGGGTACAGGTGTCACGCTGAGGTGCGAGTTAGCATAACTAGCCGTTGGATGATGTTGATGTATGAATCCTGCAGCTATTGTGTGTATTAATGATCGTATTATACACACAAAGACGCGGATTAATCACAGACATGGTAGTGTTACACATCTCTTCTCTGACAGATGTGTTAGGAAACGGATTAACCTCGTCCCAGGAAGAGAAAAAGACACAACACACAGAGAGAGAGAGAGAGAGAGAGAGAGAGAGGGAGAGAGAGAGAGAGAGAGAGAACAGACAGCTGCAAAATGAGTGGGTTTAATTGAAAACCACTGTGGATGTGAGAACTGGGCCGTGTTCCAATACCTTTAACACAACCTTGTTGACTTCCCCTCACCATTTCAACTCTGCCAGCCTGAAGGGCTGCTCCAATTAGCCAGAGTGAAGTTTGTTGGATGAGCCCTCGCGCACTCAAGGGATCGAGTCGACCGACACCTCGGAAGAGAGGGGAACTCGTGGAGAAATAATTGGGAAGGCGATTGGAGATTGGATGGCAGGAAGTAAGTGCCAAAGTTAAAATAAAAGTTGTGTGTGTGTGTGTGTGTGAGTGTAAAATTCCAATAAAAATCAGTCGTTTTCACTTTAATAAGTATTTTTTTTATTTAAAGGTAAAATGGGTTCTTCCTCCGAATACTTCGGTTTCCTCTCACAGTTCAAAAACATGCACAGTAAGCTGACTGGCTGTTCCAAATCGCCCCTAGTTGTGAGTGTGAGTGTAAATGGTTGTGTGTGTTGACCCTGCAATGGCCGGCGAGCTGTTCAGTGTGTACCTCGCCTTCGCCCAAAGTCTGCTGAGATTATTAAGATTATTATTATTATTATTATTATTATATTTACATTTATTTTACAATTTTTATTTATGGCATTTGGAAGGATTAGGGGCCTTGCTCAGGGGCCCAACAGTAGCAGGTTGGTAATACTGGGACTTGAACCCCCAGCCTTCTGCTCACTACCCACTGAGCCACCGCTGCCCATATATATATGTGTGTGTGTTTGTGTGTGTGTGTATTAGGTGTTTCTAATTCTGTTTTTTTGGACCTTTTCATAGCATGAATGAACTCAGTCCATATGAAGAAATAAAAAAATATGTGAACACTATGCCTAAAAGGTTAAATGCTGTAATCAGAATAAAGGGTGGCCACACCAAATATTGAATTAAAAAAAAAAATTATTATTAAAAAAGAGACTGTTATTTTTGTTATTATTATATATTGTTGTTTGTTTACTTATTCTCATCAATATGATCCAATATTACATGAAATAAATACTTGAATAGTACTTGAAAATCGCTTTCTGATTTATCTTCATTTTGTTAAGTGCGTAATCATCACTATGCAAAAGTCAAAAAAATAAAATAATACTAATTGTGTGGAAAGGACGACTTAAAGGCACTTTTGGAACTTTAACTCACCTTATAAACAAACACTTTTAAATCTACACCCATGAAGTGTTCTTGAGTCGCCTGTCTCTGGAGAAACCCTTAACTCTGAACTCTGACCTTTAACCCCTCCAACTGAATGTTTTTCTGTCTGAGGGTTTCATGTAGAACCCCATAATCAAGCTACGGACACTTAACTATCCAAATAACCCTCAAGGAAGTGTTTTTCTCTAAGAAGACATGATGGTAATTAAGTAAACGTAGCTGAGGTGCATCCTGAAATTAAGGACACGGCAACTTCAAGCCTCAGCAATGAAATCAGCACCAAGAGCAGCAGGGTTCGTCAAACATTATACTAAGTGGATAAAAAAACAATTCCTGAGAAATTGCCAAAAAATTGATGTGGGTGTCCTTTATCGTCCAGACGCTAAGACACTGAAGTGACAGCAGGCCGCAGGGGTTCAAGTTCCCAGCATGGCCTCCGCCATGGGTAATCCTGTCTAACATGCATGCAAATCCCATCTCTACACAAAACACAATGGCCAGCCTGTGTACGCTGCTGCCACAATTAAGCCCAAGGGAGATGGGGGGCCCAAGTTCAGACGCGGTTCTGCTTGTTTGGCATCAAGAAATGGAGATTCGCTTGAAAAAAAAAAGATTTCATTTATCCAATTAGACAGCATGCCATCCTGCTCCTGAGTCAGGATCACAGTGAGCTGCACCCGGGTTGTTGCTGTTGTTGTTCTTGTTGGCGTGCGAGCCGTGATCGAGTCTCTTTAAAACTCAATCGCAAGTTCAGGCAAGGGATCACGGATGTCTGAGTTTCTTCTAAGCAATTATACCACAGCTCTCCTGATCCTTTTTCGGAGAAGCGTCTGCGTGTTTGCCATTTTCTCTTCCATTCAGACCCCAGCGGGAGGCCACAATAGCCCAGCTGGGGGTCTTCGTCCCAATTTGCCATTGTTTATCACCATTTTGCATTCTGAGTGACACAATAACCCCACCACCACCACCACCACCGCCACCGCTAACACCCCCAGCTGCCCCTTTGGCACCCAGAACCACAGCTTTGTCACTTTCAAACCCATGCTACGCCTTTGAGGTTTCTTCTCAAATTCCTGTTCCCCTCCCGTCCATAATGATTACAGCGCTTTCATGTCGTTATGGGTGCAAATTCATTTTTCACACAGAATGGACATGCTTCCCAAAGGACGCCTTTTGTAGCGGAATGTAAATGCTCCCTGTATAGAGTAACAACAATGCAGCTCTGTCTCAGATGGACCGTAACAGTGGAAGTATTAAATCTATATTTGTACCGCAGCGTTGTTACATTCTTCATTCTGATTGGTTGATTATTTTTGTATCATCGTCCTACTGATGTCACTGGGAGCCTGGAGCCTATCTCAGCCAACTCTCTGCCAACTAGGGGCGATCTGGAAGAGCCAGCTTGTCTAATGTGCATGTCTTCGAACCTGTTAGAGGTAACCCATGCAAGCACAGGAAGAACATGCAAACTCCACACAGAAACTTCCTCGCAATCCCGGGACTTGAATCCAGGACCTTCTTGCTCTGAGGCAGCGTGCTAACTACTATGTCACTGTACTGCACCAAGTTTTAAATAGAACTAGTTAAATCCCAAGTAATATCAAAAAGTGATATCATAGAGCTCGGAACTCCACCAAGAACAAATTATATACCAGCAATAGTGAAATTAAGTTCATGGCTCCGCCCACCCCGTAACTCTGATCTGCCCCAACATTTTACAGGCTCTTTCTCGGCCCAAGCTCCACCCTTCCACCAAGTTTAAGCTGTTTTTGTATCCATTTTGGTCATTTATGGTTGACATCCACCATGGGGAGATATCTGTTCATTACATCAAGAGTAACAAATGTTTACAACTGTGATAATATACGATTGTGGATGTTTAATGTAACTTTATATCGACATTCCTCCATATGTATCGTACGTAATCCCTAACCATATTTGTCAAATGTCTGTTGAATCACTTGAAAAGGACCAGCAGGACCAGAATTGATCTGATATCACTTGACTGATGGACCATTCCCAGACACATGCTAGTGTGTGGCGTCTACATGGTCCACCTTTGCGTCTTCCCAAGGACATCTGATAATAGACGTCGAACATTTCCTGTTTATCAGGAAAGTTTCCCGGTAGCCTTGGCTTATCAGTCACATAGCCAACACAAGATTTACAGTATTTACAAACCGCCTCATTCTGGTTAGCATCAAAATAATTACTTTTCCACATGACAGATCTTCACTTGAATGGAGGTTTGCCTCCATCTGACCTCAACTTCCTTCTTAATCAAATCTTCTATCCCTTATAATGCTAACTTCATTTCCAACCCAAGGCTCGCTGTGACTGACCGCACTGCACTGTTTGTCCAACGTCACTATGCATGACGGATACGAAGATCAGAAGCGGCGTGCCAGATCGTCATATGGTATTACTGTCATGTCTCAATTTCAGCCTTAAAGCATCACCCGTGCACAAACCAGCAGTATGGAGCGCAGTGTAGCTTTGGAAGGACGTCCGAGGGCAATCCGGGGTTTAACAGGAGCCCTGAAGAGATACTACTTTAAAATTTTGCTAGCTTTCCAGATTAACAACCCCATCTTTAATTCACAAAAGCTTGGACACATCAAGAAGCCTTAAGTTTATGATAAACTCGCTCACTTACTTGCTGATCCACTTAATCCTACTAGGGTCAGCCGACACTGGGCGCAGGTAGGAAACACCCTGAACTGTTCGCCAGACCATTGCAGGGCAACAAACACACAAACATTCACACTTCCATCCACATATAGGGGCAATTTGGAAAAATAGCCTGATGTGCATTTCTTTAGACTATGGGAGGAAACTAGAGTACACAGAGGAAACCCATGCAAGCACAGGGAAGCTAATGCAAACTCCACACAGTTTGGGACTTGAACCCAGGACCTTCTTGCTGTTGCATGGACATGATAACTACTATGCTATCATACCACTAACCACTAAGCTAACGTGCTAACCACTACGCTAAGTCTTTAAATATTACACCAGCTCTGTTGTTCGAGTTATCTATTCACCAGTTGATGGTGGTCTTGGAGATTTCCTCCACGCAATGCAAATGGTAATGTTAAAAAAAGTGCCATCTCCCATCCTCCCCTAGCTTTCTCCTTCATTCTTTCTTCACTCTCCCTCTCCATCATTCTGCTCTTGTGCTCCGCCTCCCTTGTCAAGACTCTCCTTTTGTTGACATCAACCGGGCATCAATGGCCTCTTTGTGCGCCGGAGTGTTTTCACTCCAGCAAATCTGATTAAAGGGAGACCTCAGTGGTGCGCTCATGCCAGAGCTTTGATGGGAGTTTCAGCAGAGGAGCAAAGGATAATTCGCTCTACCACAGTGTTGGTGCAAACGATATAATCAATCCAGTCTGGAGTTGCCAAAGTGTCACTTTCAAGATCTGGTTTCCCTAAGTGAAAAAGAGCCTTTCTCTTCATCTTCCTTCATTCTTTCTTTCAGGGACATCCAAACGTTGTTGAGGAATCTGGAGGTTAGCTGTCGAGGGCTTCCAAATCCCCCCCAACAAAAAACACACACACACACACACACACACACACACACACACAC
This sequence comes from Neosilurus hyrtlii, assembly GCA_028564935.1. Lineage (NCBI taxonomy): Eukaryota > Metazoa > Chordata > Actinopteri > Siluriformes > Plotosidae > Neosilurus > Neosilurus hyrtlii. The sequence continues at coordinate 18,096,240 of JAOUQZ010000041.1, read as the reverse complement.
ACACACACACACACACACACACACACACTTCCATAAAATGCTGTTATGAGGGGAAAAAAAATGAAAGACTTTTTACAAAGGTATGAAAGCACGTTCCGCATCAGTCCCGACTTGAAGTCCTTGGCGATTTTGCCTTCACGCTCTGCTCTGCGATTTGTTTAAGTGAACGCCGCGGGAGGCCGAAATGCAATCTTACCATCTGTTTCTCGGCGCGTCATAACTTCATAATTTCATCCTCTAGTGGCGTCTCCGTGCCACTCCAATACCTGCGGCTAAATCGCCCTTTCTTTTTGTTTCTCACTTCTTTTCCCTCCACGCAGAGCATAGAGGAATCCTGGAGTGATATCAGGGATATCAGACCCGGTCCCCATATGAGAGACAAGCCGACAGGATTGTGCAGTTGATTTGTTGCAAACTTGCACCTGGTGCTCGATCGGGGGAAGAAGTTTGTATCTGAACTAGGGCACTAAACCCCGTTGCAACGGCGCCAAGAAGTCCTGGATGCTGATTAATCTCATGACACATCTGCTTGGCTGATTTGAAGGCAGCGCTGATGCTCTCAGGAGGATTCGCTGAGGCCCAGCTGCTGTTTGGGTGGCCTTCCCACCCTGCATGGCCCAAAACTTTACTGTTATGACCAACAAGTAAACAAAAGCATGATCAGTCGGACGGCTGCGTATTTCCTTGTCACTGCCTTCCCAAATACGTCAGTCACCATCACTTTTGAACGGTTGAGGTTGAGGACGAGACCCTCTGGCTTGAAAAAAAAATTCTGATAGAATTTTCAGACGTCTAAAGGCCCTGTGTGAGCATTTTATACGACTGGAAATTTCCGCTGAACAGCCATGTGTAAAATAATCCAATTTTGGCGGTACGCCTATTTAAATTTCATTCTATTTTCCAAACCGCTTTATCCTTTATTAGGCTTACGGAGAGGCTGGAGTCTATCTCAGCCAGGTCTGGGTGAAAATGGGGTATACATCCATTCACACTCACACCTAAGGGCAATTAAGAATATCCAGATAGCCTAATGTGCATGTCTTTGCACAGTTGGAGGAAACCCACGCCAACATGTGGAGAACATGCAAACCCCACACAGAAACACCCTTTCCAGGAATGGAGCTGGAACCCAGGACCTTCTTGCTGTGAGGCGGACGTGTTAACCACTACGCCACCATGCTTTTAAAGGTTTACCACTACAACAAAACTCCGCCTTCCTTCTAAGTACTTGATGTGTAGACATTAACAGTGGATTTGGAAGGATGAACCCACCAAAGGACAAAGGTCTGACATGACATTCTGGCAAAATATTGAACTGAGAGGTTTTATACACATAGTTTTATTTTTCTTTATAAAACTATGAGCAAGGTTTTGATATCAAGCCAAAAACTTTGATTTGAAGCCGTTCCTTGGGTGAAGTGTTAAATTAAAGTGGTCAGATTTCTTACAGTCTAAGAACAACAGATGCTACTCAAGTATTCGGTTACGATTTGGTAAATAAGCCAAACAATTATTGAATATATGGAATAAAACACTTGGAATCGTTGTCATGGAAAAACAATCACTAGTAGTCTGAGGTAGCCCAACACAAAGTGATGTCACTATTAGCGCCATAAAGTTGATTATTGGTAGATTTTTCTAGAACTCCTTGTACCAAAATAGATCGGTGTACAAGTGTGATGGTTCACTCTGACCTACCAGTGTGTCACATGACCTACACACTCTGATGATGTCACAGAGAGGGACATACTTTTGAACAAACCTGGGACATCCCACCCACCCACAGAGCTTTACACACTGCTTCTAGTCACGTGTCACGTAGACACTGATTTTGTTTCATCTGTTTTATATATTATAAATGTAATTCTGTGGAACGTTCATGAAACTGGTTAGTCCATCTCTTATCGCTCGTTCCATCACCAGAGTCTCCATGCTACAAAGGATCCGCATATCCTACCTTTATAGCTTGAAAAACTGGAGACTCCTTGGATAAATGTTAAATAAATATAGAATTTTTAACAGTTATTCCATGACCTTGAGTCAAATATGATCTCATATCCTCGTGAGGTGCCAGCTGGGTGGGCTATTGTCCATGTTCGGTGAGAGGAAGTGGAATAACGGTTTAATAATTCTGCTATTTCTATTATTGTTTATAAGCTGCTGAAAATGTAAAAAAATTATACGTTTTCACCATAAAACACTTTACAGGAGAGCTAGCTAGCTTCTTAGCATGTAGCTAGCCATTTAGCTGAATATATCAAATCCAGTAGTAGTTCAGTAGTCCAATAAAATTGCATTTGCTGGAAAAAACCTGTCAAATTATTAAAAACAAAAAGGAATTACATTCTTATTAAAATTCTATATTTTTCGCTTTTCATAGAATTAGTCTAGACTGAAAATGTCGGCATTTGCGGTGCTTCCAGTTTGCTAGCTGAACTAGCTAGTAGCATTTTCCGGTTTCGCCAACCGGTGCCCTCCTGTGGACATCGGCATTAATCCATACCAAGGACAAAAAGCCTGCTGCTTGCAAAAAGCCGAAAAATTGGTGCTTGGTGGGAAAAAAATGTCTTTGTCTTCTCTCATTTGTTCCGGGGTCGGGTCTCGGGGGCAGCAGCCTAAGCAGTGAGGTCCAGACGTCCCGCTTCCCAGCCACTTCCTTCAGCTCTTCTGGGGGACACCAAGGCGTTCCCAGACCAGCCGAGAGACATAGTCCTTCCAGCGTGTTCTGGGTCGACGCCGAGGTCTCTTCCCAGTCGGACATGCCCGAAACACTACACCAGGGAGGCGTTCGTGAGGCATTCTAATCAGACGCCTGAGCCGCCTCAACTGGCTCCTCTCAACACGGAGGAGCAGCGGTTCTACTCCAAGCTCCTCCCGAACATGGAAAAAAAGTTAACTTGTTTTCATGGAAACTAGTCTTGAATGAACGGGAAAAGAAATGCCGTCTAGCATGAGCTTTAGCTTGGATCTACTCACAACCATTTAGAATTTTTTTTCTGTAAGGCTACAGTATATGAGCTGATATCCTGGGAGTAGATTAGCCAATCAGAGTGCACATTCACTAGTAACCTAGGATTGAATATATATTTATATTAAGTGCCATCTTTTCAAATCTTGTCTCAGTGATTTATTTAAATAGCCTCCAGGAAGGCAGAGGCATGCTGGGAATCCATCCTCTCCAGAATCTGAATGGCCGCACGGCTCCATGATAAAGAGTGCGGTACGGCTACATTGCTAATCAGCCCAACACCTGTAATAACATGTTCTGTTGTTCTTCCATTCATACTGAGGCAGTTGCACAAAACGATGGTCTGAACTAAGCCACATCTCCATTTATGAGCAAACTCTGAATGGAAGTTATTGCGCCTTTAAAGGGTAATGGCTTCCAAAAAACGTCATAAAAGGTTAAACTGCCTATCAGTGTCTTCTTCAAGATGCCACATGTCACTGTGACATTCACTGACGTTAATCAGGCAAGAAGGATGTGACAGGCACCGGGCTTTGCTTTAAAATATGGTCTCGAAAGAGTTCTTTGCGTGTCTCCGCTCTCATAACAAAGTGTTTTGGTCGTAAATGGATAACAGCGTGAACTTTGTCTTCTCTAAAAGCTTTGTGACAGTACAGCGTTCACCGAGAGCGAAAGACATGCCGTATGGAAGTTATATCGTGTTCTGGAAGCGGTGGAACTCATTAAGATCTTTAAAACCTTACTGAAGAGGTGCACGGTCAGTCACTCCGAAGCCCAACTCTCCCTCCTCGAATCCGTCTCCTTCCTCCAGTTGCCATAGCAACCGCTCGGCAAGGACAGGGGCATCGCCGTGACGCGGCCCTTAGCGAGTGATCAATCACTGCGCTCCTTTCTCGTGGTTCTTAATTGCTTCTTGGACCGTCTTCACTAGCGTCACACACTGGGCCCGGCTGATCCGTGCCATCGATTTATTTTAATGCGTTCCACATGTCGACACGGAGGCCCTAAAAAGTGGATCCGCCCCTTGATTACATTTTAGTGGAATTTTCTTCTCGATTCGAAAGTGACCCCAGCCTCAGTACAGTCCAGAGAACGTGAAAGTGTGAGTCTATATTGCGCCGCTTAACCTGCAGCCAGGAATGGTTGGGTAATTTATGAGCAGTAAGGTGTACTGCGTTTTATTTTCCTTTCATTACCATAAAAGTGAGTGCTCGACTGCACTATATCGCAAGTGTATTAGCAAAAAGAACGGCGAGAAGTCAGACTGTGCAATCCTTTTTTTAAATCCTTAATCAAGCCTGGCGGAGGGGACGAAGGGGAGAGAGAGGGGGGTGGGGTGGGGCGCACTAGTGATGATTTGCATGACTTCTTGGTGAGGTAATCCGTGGCCTTTCTCAGCCGTGTGATTGCACAGGCAAGTGGTGGCAGATGTCAGCCACGGACGGAGAATATCAGGTACACGAAGGGAAGGAGGAAGGCGAACAAAAACATGGGGGTGGGGGGAAGGGCTGGAAGGAGCACAAAGGGGGCGGGAGGGAATCAAGCAGAGACTCACATAGCATTTTCCAGCGATTTCCTCTGGGCCGCCTCCAAAGGCCACTTGAGCGTAAAGTCGCTTCGATTCCACATGGTGGTCTTGCTAAGCACTGGTGGCCGTATTAGGCTAGTGAAAGGATCCTCCTGTGCCCATCCTGCCTTCCACTTTTCCTACTGTATGTCGACACCAGCGGATAATGTATGAGGTCCCTGCTGGGCTCTTTTTTTACTCTTTTATCCCTGCCGTTTCACTGCCTCCCTCCACTGATTTACTGCTGCTCTTTGTTGGCAGGAACTCTGGCAGGAGGTCCCAAAACCCCCCCGTCCCCCCTTCTCCCCAATCCCATCAGCAAACACAGAGGGACTCTAATCTCCTCTTTGAGCCTCTCTCCATTCACTCGGTGCATTAGGGTGGGCCGCAGTGGGGCAAGAAAGTCACAGCGCAGCCACTGCTGGATCTGAAATCCGCACACTAGCACTTATAAGCGAGGAGTTCTGGAAGAGGTCACCGTTCAGCTGGAGAAAGTCACTCAGTCATTCAGGCGGGGCAGCGAAAAGCAGCCGAGCTTCACCGGGTGTTTAAGTGGGCCATAAATATAAATCAGCCATTAAGCAAGCCTCTAAAGGCTGTTCGGAGGTCAGTAGATTTAATTCCACAGCACTAGGCTCAAGGGGTGAAGCTCGAGCCTTGAGGATTTGGAGGCCATGAGTAGTAGAACACAGAATCTCAGGAATAAAGGTACCAAACTGGCCCTTTCCCCTTGTCTCCCTTTAGTATCTAACGTGAGTTTGATGTGTTTTTATCTCCCTTGTGAAGCCACCCCAGCTCTTGAGCTTAGTATCACTTAGTCACCAGTTCTATATCTTGTGTTGATTCTGTATCTGTTTGCAGTAAAAATAACAATAACAAGACTGCTTGGCCTGAGAAACAATCTTGCGTATATGCGACAACTTGGCATGTTAACAAATACGAGATATATGATTTCAATAGAAATAAGAAAGATGGCGATTTTTACTAATATAATAGCACCCGGTATCATCAGGGCTCGGGGTCATTGAGACTTGCGTACAGGAGTAAGCAAATGGATTCAGAAAGACGTTCCATTTTATTACCAATAAGAGATAAAGCTGTATTTCATCGTTATTTAATATACCTGGGAAGTGAAAGGGTTCCTTTAAAGGCACCAAAGATGTACTGTTCATGGTTCTGATTTATTTCTTTGTGTTCATATTTTCAAGCGCCAAAAAAAAAAAAAAAAAAGATCACATTTACGCCCACTTGGTACAGTCCCCTCTTCAGTGGGCAGATTTTTAACCTTTAGCATTTTGTGTTTTTCTTTTCCTTCATAAAGCTGGTGGTGTCTCATAATCACCTCAACGCTACATGTAAAGCGTGAGCTAACGTCGGTCCGCTCAAGACGTTCCAAGCCCTTGTGTGATGCATTTAGGAGCTACAGGAAGGGAAGAGAGACGTGCGGACGAATCCTGTGCTGAGTAGGTGGAGATCAGCGAGATCGTACTTACTTTTGAACATTCCTAGACAGAGGTGCGGGTCGAGGCTGTTATCTGGAGGCGTAGGACGTGCTGGAATAGAGCTGTGTGAATGTTCATTTAATGAATCACCCAGTCGCTGTACTTACTTTCTCTCTCTCTCTCTCTCTCTGAGGCAGTGCTGTGTTGCAGCATATCTGCAGTGTGTGTGAGCGTGTGTGTGTGTGTGTATGTGTAAGTCTACAGTGTCTAATTGGAATCACAAGTTTTCCAGCAGACAGTTGAGAATCACATATTGACAGCAAGGACTTGCACAGCTAGCAGATGAATCCTGGCTGTAATGCGTTCAACGAATGTTCAGCTGTACCTGTCTTTCTGTTGTCACACACACACACACACACACACACACACACACACACACACACACACACACACACACACAATCTCTCTCCAACAGTGCCCTGCAGTCTTTAATGAGGAGCCTCGCATTTGTGATTATTACAGCACATTTGGACCAGGCTTTCTCTCTCTCTCTCTACTTCCTCCCTCACATTTGTTTCTCATCTCTCCCTTTTTCTTTCTTTCTTTCTTTCTCTCTACTGATGAGGCAGCGAGAACGGCAGCAACTGCAGGCCCAGCAACCTCTGGGCAAATTGCTACGGCAGTTAAAAAGAGTCCGACGCACAACCGAATGTGCTGCCAAGCTGTTCTCGCCGCGTCCGCCGTAATTGGCGAGATCAAACGCGCCTTTGTGCAAGCGCGGGGAACGAGGCTCTGCTCGCTTAGGGATACACGACTGGGGAAATCAGCCAGACGAGCCACAGCCCCTCTGATCACACGGACAAAAGCGATTCCACAGTCCACGCATACACACCCAAGACACACTGATTACCTACCCACTTGCTAATAAATATATATATATATATATATATATATATATATATATATATATATATATATACACAATAAATAA
>JAOUQZ010000041.1:18063028-18086338 GCA_028564935.1 Neosilurus hyrtlii | reverse complement strand
ACACACATATATATATATATATATATATATATATATATATATATATATATATATATATATATACACACACACACACATATGTATATATATTTCCAATACTGCATGGAGGAGATTCTCCGAGTCTCTGGTGGTGTTCATGATGATAAAATGTTCCTCAGAGGGGCGGTCTGGTCTGGTTCTCCAATTCGGATTCGCTTCAGACTCGGATGGGGAGAGTTTGGCTCATTTGTCTCATGTCCTGCACGCCTCCTAAACTCTTCCTCTGGTGGCCAGGCAGGGTTCCTCCGATGCGATACAGATCCCTGAGGAGAAGAAGACAAAGAGAGGAGACTGAGTCAGGCATCGAGGAAGGAAAAAAAAGTACAAGACACTAAAGATCATCAATCTGGATTCTGATTGGTCAGAAAACAGCAGCTCGCAGGCTGAATCTCAGTCGACACTTGGCGAAAGTGGGGTACACCCTGAACAGCTCACTAGACCGTCACAGGGCCAACACATTCACAACCATTCACACTCACACCTAATTCAAAACAACCAGTTAGCCTAATGAGCATGTATTTGGTCTGTAGGAGGAAACCGGAGTACCTGGAGGAAACCCACGCAAGAACAAAAAGAACATGCAAACTCCACACAAAAACACCTGCGCCAAGCCTGGGACTCGAACCCAGAGCCTTCCTGCTTTGAGCTGGACATAATAACCACTACGCTACTGTGCTGCCAAAAACTACGACATATTTTTCTTTAATAAAGAAAAATTGTTATCCATTGTGGAATATGAGGAATACTTTGAACACTTTGGGATACGCTGTTATAGAAAAATGATTGACTTTGTTTAGACACGATCCAACAATTTCATTTATATATTTATCTATCGATTCCCAGCCTCCACTCAGGTCTCCTTTATCACTTGACAACTAAGAACCGGCGAGGGTGTACTGTACCGCTCCACAGTACTGCTGGAAAATATACATGAAAAAACTTTTAATATATTAACAGGCTGGAAAATTGATTTGGCTGTAATTCTGGCTGATACTTTTAAAACACGAGGATTTGTGAATTGGCAGTAGGAACAGAAATTAAGAACACTGACATTAAGAATTAGAATAAAAGAACCTTTTGAACAAAGCTGGTCACAGCTGGAAAACACTAAACTGCAACCGTATCATACAAACTTCACAGGCTGACCATAAAAAAATGATAACATTTTACCAAATGTGCTTTTTTTGGCTAGTCCCCCCTGGTGGTCTACCCCCTTCATTAATCAGTGTTTGCTGTGCTTGGATCCCCTTGGTATAAAAGCTCAAGTTTCATCGCTCTGGCAGTACTCCTTCTTAATGAGCCCACCCGCGAAGCTATTTCAGTTGTATCATGAAGTACCAAGAAAAATGATTAGTTTTAAGAATCTAAATCGTATCGTAGCTGGTTCAGAAGTATTGTCAAATATCAGAAAAATTGTCATCTTAAGAATCTAAATTGTATCGTAGCTTGTTAAGAAGTATCATCAAATATCGAAAAACTTGTCGACTTAAGAATCTAAATCGTGGTGTAGCTGGTTCAGAAGTATCGTCAAATAACGGAAAAAATTGTCGTCCTAAGAATCTAAATCGTACTGTAGCTGGTTCAGAAGTATCGTCAAATAACGGAAAAAATTGTCGTCCTAAGAATCTAAATCGTACTGTAGCTGGTTCAGAAGTACCGTCAAATATCGAAAAACTTGTCGTCCTAAGAATCTAAATCGTACTGTAGCTGGTTCAGAAGTACCGTCAAATATCGAAAAACTTGTCGACTTAAGAATCTAAATCATATCATAGCTGGTTCAGAAGTATCGTCAAATAACGGAAAAAATTGTCGTCCTAAGAATCTAATTTGTATCGTAGCTTGTTATGAAGTATCGTCAAATATAAAAAAAAATTGTCGTCGTAACAATCTAAATCGTACTGTAGCTGGTTCAGAAGTATCGTCAAATAACGGAAAAAATTGTCGTCCTAAGAATCTATTTCGTATTGTAGCTGGTTCAAAAGTATCGTTAAATATAAAAAACTTGTCGTCTTAAGAATCTAAATCGTATCGTAGCTGGTTGAGAAGAATCGTTAAATATAAAAAAAATTGTCGTCTTAAGAATCTAAGTTGTATCGTAGCTGGTTCAGAAGTATAAAAATATAAATTTTATTATTATTTTAAATTTCTTTTTTCATTTTAATAATTTTCATTTTACTATATTAGCGGATTGAAAAAAAATGTAATTTTAACAATCTAAATCGTATCATAGCTGGTTCAGAAGTATCATCAAATCTTGAAAAACTTGTTGTCTTAAGAATTGAAATCATTTTGTAGTATCGTCAAATATCAAACATGGGTGTCGTAAGAATCGAAATCATACGGGACCAGATTTAGTGGTGTTATTAAATAACACACCACTGCATCACTGATTTTTTTCCTATAATTTGCACATGATGACGTGCTCTACCCTTACCTATTCTGACACACTACTGAGAAAGTTCCAGCACCCAAATCATATCTACTCGGACGTGTTCGCTTTCTACTGATAAAGGGCTACAATGCTTTTTACAATGCCGCCTCTACTGAAGCCCTTAAAGAAGTGGCTTCATCAGCAGCATAACATCAATGCAGTATCCCTTTGAGTTGTTCCCGGTGTGATATACTGACACTTCCTTGTTGAAAATACCTGCATGTCGTCGCACCTCCAGAGATTAAAAAGCTTCGGCAATGCTACGGTCACGCCAGTAAAACTACTCGAGAAGGAGAAGATCAATTCAGCATAAGTCACTGTCCAATAGCTTCACCATTTAGGAACCATAAAAAACAGCTAACCCGAAGAAATGACAAGAGCAGCGAAAGCTATTTCAATCAATTTACAACACACACACACACACACACACACACACACACAGACACACACTTTGCACACATATGCAGCTGTGGTCTCTGGAAATTGGATCACGGCGTGTCAACAGCAGAGACGGGCCACCGTTCTCGCATACAGATGCGATCATAAATGGATCATCGGCATGCGGCTCCATGCGAGAGTGTCGCCCTTTGCGCCCACGCATGCACTCACACACTCCTACACACTCCGCTCTCTCCGTGTTACGCTCGGCTCAGCTTGCTCGCTGCATTAAAAAGCTCATTAGTGGGCCAATTAAAGCTGCTGCTCTCTCTTAGTTTCTCCTCCATCTCCCTTATTAGGCTCACTACATCTGCCGTGGCTGAGGTCTTTCGCCAGCGCCACTTCAGGAGCAGTGTGTGAAAAGGGACCCCCCCCCAAATAAAGAAAGAAAGTAAGAAAGAAAGAAAGAAAGAAAAAACTCAGCAGCATGTACATCCACCTGTTTTTGCCAGACCTTAATGTGAAAGAACGTTCAGATGGAGTATCTTAAAAAACTAAAATAAAAAACAGTATTAAAAAATTTTTTCTAATAATTCCATGTATTCACATCCAAAAATAAAAAAGAACTGCTAATATAGTAAAATTAAAATAATTAAAATGCAATTTTTAAATAATTATTATTATAATGATATTATTTAGAATTATAATTATAAATAATTATATTTTATTTCGTTTTAAAGATAATGATTTAGCATAACAAATTATTCAATTTGAAATAAATAAAAAATAATAATAATACATAATATACTTTAAATGAAAAATTAACAAATTAACAAAAGGCTAAGGATATAAAGTTAGGATGTAGACTATGATTTATTTATTTGTTTTGTTTGTTTGTCAATTTATTAATTTTTTTAAAATGACCCATCATGTCTGTTTATCTACAAGTTTATCTGGCACTTTTTGATGATGTCATCCTACGAGTTGTCACCATTTAACAGATTTCTGTCGAAAGCTCATTAATCGGATGAAATATTCAGAACAGCGTTTCTTTTGCAGGATCACGGACGGATCAGAACTATGACAGCTGCTTGTTGTGAGAGGGGATGGTTTGACGGAGAGGCACTCGGGGGTAAATGATGATTGGCATATTGAGTCATGGGGCAGAGCTCGGCTTGTCTCTCACACACGCGTACTTCTCATCGGATCACATTGTGTTCATTGTACTGTTGGGTTACACAGTGACTACAGTGTATAGTATAAAGATACAATCAATACCTATTAGTGATTACCGTAAAACCCTGTGTACATGTGCACCATGTATATGTAAACACACATACTGCTCATCAGATGACACTGTATTCACTGAACTGCTTGGTTACAACACAAGTGCAATGTATATCACAAAGCTATGACCATAGAGTTTTATTAAACAATTACAGTAAAACCCTGTGTATATGCGCACTGTTTGAATATAAATATATACTCACTAACTGCTCATCAGATGACACTGTGGTCCCAGCACTCTTTTGTTATACAATGTATATTACAAAGAAATGACCAAAAACTATTATTTAGTGGTTACCGTAAAACCCTGTATATATGCGCACCAGACATAGTCCTCATCAGATGGCACTGTGTTCACTGTACTGTTTGGTAGCACCATGTACACAACAAATATCACAGAGCTACAAACAAGAGCCATTATTTAGTGATTACCATAAAACCATGTATATAGGTGCACTGCCCAAATTGCTCAACAAATGACACTGTGGTCCCTGTACTTTTTGATTATACAATGCATACAATGTATATTACAAAGAAATAACCAAAAACTCATTTAACTGTTACCGTAAAACATATGCACACCACACATACTCCTCATCACATGACATTGTGTTCTATGTACTCTTTGGTTACACCGTGTACACAACAAATATTACAAAGCTACAACCAAAAGCCATTATTTAGCAGTTACCGTAAATACCATGTATATAGGTGCACCGCCCATACTGCTCAACATGACACTGTGGTCCCTGTACTCTTTGATTATACAGTGCATACAATGTATATTACAAAGCATTAATCAAAAACTATTATTTAACGGTTACCTTAAGACCTTGTATATATGTGCAATAGATATACTGCTCATCAGATGACACTGTGTTTACTGTACTGTTTAGTTATACAGTGTGCACAACAAATGTTACAAAGCTCCAACCAAGAACTATTATATAGCAGTTACCGTAAATCCCTGTGTATATGAGCACACACATACTGCCCATCAGATGCCACTGTGTTCATTGTACTCTTTGGTTACACAGTGTACACAACACATATCACAAAGCTACAACCAAGAACTATTATATAGCAGTTACCATAATACCCTATATATCTGCGCATTTGTTTGAGTGATGTTATCGTACTTTTAAGCTATGTTAAAAAGCTGTGCTCCTCCATTTTTGTTGTCACTGACAGGTTGATCCAATAGGAGTCGTGTATATTGTGACTATAGTTCAGACACCGAAAAGCTTTGCATATGTGTGGATTGTCTGGCTTTTGTTAATTTGTGAAATAATTTTTCACTTCTTCAAATAGATTCGCCACAATGTGACTCAACACACGTCGGATTAATTAATGAATGAATATGTGCTCTTTTCGAACGCGAGCGGAATGACAAGTCGCTAATTATTTTTTAATTACCGAAGTGATATATCACAATAGGTGCTTCATTTCACTTTTCTCAAGAGACGCTCGGATAAAAGCAAGCTCAGTAAAGAGGAAAAAAAAAGTCTGATCCGACTCTGACGTCAGGCGGTACACTCGTTAGTAAATACACCCCGAAGACTTCTGACCTTCGGCGAGAAATAAAATACAGAAAAATGTTATATAAAGCTCTAAGTGTTATGACTAATAAGCTGTGCGAGTACAGACACCGAAATAAATTACACACACACACACACACTTACCCTGAGTGTGCGGAGGTGAGTGTTTTGAGGCTGGCGGCGTTGCGCAGCAGCTTGTCCAGCGTGCTAACGATGTGGGCGAAGCGTGGCCGTGCGTTACGCTCCTTCAGCCAGCATTCGAGCATCAGTTGATGAAGAACGGCTGGACAGTCCATGGGCGGAGGAAGCCTGTAGTCCTGCTCCACTGCGTTCATCACCTACCACAAGCCCACGTGGACAAGAAGAAGGTTGCGCAGGATGTCAAGTACAATAATTAAAATAAGCAATAAGGCACATGCTCATGCGGAATATTAGCAATTACGCCCACGACTCTTGAAGCTAATTGAATCACCTAGCTCGTAAGCATCAATTGTAAACAATATACTGGACATTTCCTTTATACAGTATGTTGTGATGTGCTGTGATGGTTTGGCGAGCTGATCACGGTGTACTCTGCTTTTGCCCAGTGTCAGCTGAGATAGGCTACAGCCTCCCCATGACCATTCAGCGGTCATGTCAGAGTCAGTTAGTGAGTAGTATGCTGTGAGTGAAGCCTATAAGCCATCATTTTTGCTTTCATTTCCTGGAAGGAGTTGGTTCAGGGATTCAGTGATTCTGTGATTGACTGATTCCAGGCACTTGAAATTTCAGTAGATTCTGACATGATTTGATTCAGTCAATTCTTTGTGCACAAGTTAATATGCTATTATTTTGCTTTGGGTTGAGATCTTAGAAAGAGTTGATTCCCTAATTCACTGATTCAAAGAATTGAAATCTCAGTCGATTCTGACATGATTTGATTCAGAGTCAATTCTTTGTGCACAAGTTAATATGCTATTATTTTGCTTAGAGTTCAGATTTTGAAAGAGTTGATTCAGATTCAAAGAACTGAGATCTCAGTCTATTCTGTCACGATTCGATTCAGAGTCAATTCTCTATGTGAAATCAGTTCACATACAGTAGATACACTGGGAATGTGATAATCTAATAATTGTTAAATAACGTTCATAATGTTTTCTAGTTAAAGGGCTTCCCTGCCTGCAAAAAGTTTGCGCACCCCATCGCAGGTGAAGGTAAAGCAAAGCTCATTCATCATATTGTTTCAAATCCTTCTGAAGGGTTAAAAGAGTTGAGCCAAAGACGCCAACGTTGCTAATAATGCGTGATGGCTAGTCAAGGCCAGTTAGCATTATGTAAATGAGACTTTGCTGACGGCTTCCCAGGAGATTCTGCTCCATTGGTTAGCCACGTTAGCGCTTTTGGGCGATGTGATAAAGAGACAGCGCATGCAGGTTTAATCCTCGCTTGGCAGTGCCTGCAGAGCGACGCTCAAGTCTACATACACACTCCATCTGTAAGAGTGATAAGGCTGGAGTGTGTGTGTGTGTGTGTGTGTGTGTGTGTGTGTGTGTGTGTGTGTGTGTGTGTTTGCTGCAGTTTTTCTCGCTCACATCCTGGTTGCTCATGTCCCAGTAGGGCCGCTCGCCGAATGACATCACCTCCCACATGACGATGCCGTAGCTCCACACGTCGCTGGCTGAGGTGAACTTGCGGAAGGCGATGGCCTCGGGGGCCGTCCAGCGGATCGGGATTTTTCCGCCCTGTGTGTGGAAAGAGAATGTGCCCACACGCCACATGAGTTGTTTGACGCCAGCTTCAAACTCACCAGATGCCTAATTAGAGTAGAGCCTGAACACTTTCTCACGGGCTTCCCTCCTCGCAGTGTGCTCGCTGATTTGGCAGAAAACTGACGATGGTGCGAGCAGCGAGGACAAAGACGCTAATCAGTACGCATGCTAATCACATGAAAATAGCATGCTATGGCTGAAGCCTGAAGGCTATGGGTTTGCCAGTCTTAATGATCTAGAGTGACCTACCTATCTGTCAGTCTCAATGAAGGAGGCAGGGTTTATTGTTATGTCAGTCCTAATAGTGGAGGAGTGGCCTATCTATCTGTCAATTTCATTAAAGGAGGCAAGGCCTACTAGTGTGTCAGTCTGAATGTTGGAGGAGTGGCCTATCTATCTCCCGGTCTCACTGAAGGAGGCATGGTTTATTGGTCTATCAGTCTTAATAATGGAGGAGTGGCCTAACTGTCAGTTTTATTGAAGGAGGCGTGGTCTATTGGTATGTCAGACTCATCTAAGGAGGTGTGGTTTATTTGTCTATTAGTCTTAATGTTTCGAGAGTGGCCTATCTATCTGTCAGTCTTACTGAAGGAGGCGTGGTCTGTTGGTAGTGTTATGGTGGAGGAGTGACCTATCTATCTGTCCGTTTCATACATGGGGGTGCGGTCTGTGTCTGGTTGGGGAGTGGCCTACCTATCTCTCAGTCTCATTAAAGAAGGCGTGGTCTATGGGTCTTTCACTCCTAATGACAAAGACATGGCCTATCTATCGGTCTCTTTGAAGGAGGCGTGGTCTACGGGTCTTTCAATGTTTATTATGGTGGTGTGGCCTAAATGTCATTTTCTTTAAAGCAGGCGTGGCCCATCCACCTATTAATTCTAGCCTGTAAGTACTGATAGTGATTTAGAATACATGCAAAAAACACTTCAGTGTAAATAGTAAATATTTTCAGCATTGCTAACAAGCATCTATCAACTTTACTGATAAAGATAACTGAGTCTGTTTTTTCAGACAGCTGCTACAAATAAGCACACACAAACTCACCAGGGAGCTGGTGTAGGTCGGGTCGGACGAGTTCTCGTCCAAAAAACGCGAGAGGCCAAAGTCGGAAACTTTGCACACCAGGTTGCTGTTAACGAGGACGTTGCGTGCTGCCAAGTCGCGGTGGACGTAGTTCATGTCAGAAAGATACTTCATTCCGGCTGCGATGCCTCGCAGCATGCCGACGAGCTGTGTTACTGTGAACCCTCCGTCATTGAGCTGGAATGGGAAGGACGACATCACAAGATGATGTACGCAGTTTGAGAGGGTAACATTAAATAGTTATAGCAGTACTGATGGCAGAAATCTGTTTGTTTCCTGCGATACGAAGGATTCAGACAAGACCAGAGGCATCAGTGATTTGAGAACTACTAGTGTGTCTTAGAATCTATTCTAGCACTTTCTCTTGTATTGCCAGTGGGGTATTGAATTGAATTGAACTGAATGGTGCGCTCAGATGGAAGATGATCTTTTGGAATATACGGTTATCATTCCAGTCTCAGCAGTGTTTACAGATGCATGACACCACACCACTCCCGGGCTAATCAGATTAATCTACACCGCCGTTCTGCTCGACTGCCCTCACGGCATTGTGTAATCCACTACATGATAACCGAGCGACATGGTGTGCATGCTCCGAGCTCGAACTCCTTCATTCTGCTAATCACGGCATTTTGTTTCCAGTTTTGATCTCGGAAAATGGCAGCTGATAACTCTAGCGAAAGAGGAACCTCTACGACCTGGTTCTCGGGCGAGCAAAAGAGAGAGAGTGAGAGAGAGAAATGGAGAGAGAGAGAGCAGGGAGAGAGCAGGAGTCACGCTGAGCCTCAAAAAGGAACCATCATTAGATCATTAAGGGCTCGCACGTGATCCTGTTCAGTCACGAGCTTGTTGTTCTGCCATCCTGATGATGATTCATGAAGTCGGCATCGGTGGACAGATGAAGAAGTGTGTGTACATGTATATATATGTGTGTGTGTGTGTGTGTGTGTGTGTGTGTGTGTGTGTGCGTGTGGTGTCCTGAGGTCCACTCAGTCCTGTTAGAAGATGACCTGACAGACAGTCCGAGGTTGAGTCATGCGCTAGCTGGTTTTTGAGTGAAGGCTTTCCTAGAAGCTCATTTATCTGCTGCACTTCAGTACGGAGGTGATCTGAGGTTCCTTCTGTCACGCGAGAACCCTGAGGTGGAACCGGGTTATCAGATGAATTCAGGTTATTTCTGGAAAAGTCCCTTATGCTCCAGGCTTAAAAAGTTCTTCTGTCAACATGCAAAAAAAATCACGGTGCTGCCTGCTCATTTTATTGCTTTGCACAGACGCTGAACTTTAAAACAAATAAAAGTAAAAAAAAAAAAAGTTCCTGAGAGTTCCTGAAAAGGTTCCCGCAGTTCTATTTCTACAAAAACAAAACAAAACAAAACAAAACAATAAAAAACACCTCAACTTACCCTGAGGAAGGAGTCCAAAGCGCTGTTCTCCATGAACTCGGTAACGATCAGCACCGGGCAGCTCCTGGTCAACACCCCCTCCAGGTGGATGACGTTAGGGTGGTCGAACTGACCCATGATGCTCGCCTCAGCCAGGAAGTCACGTCTCTGGCACTCCGTGTAGCCCGCTTTTAGAGTCTTGATAGCGACGGCTATTTCCTTCCTTCCGGGTTGCTTCAGCCTCCCGCGACACACCTCTCCAAACTCGCCTGGAGGAAACGACAGATGGATAAGTGGTGAAAGAAAATAAGAAAAGAGATATAGTGATTTATAGAGATACAGTGACTGGAGGAGGAGTTCTTGGATTAGGAGATATTGAGAAGGAATTCTATTAAATTTTTTATGGCTTGGCAGGAGTTTGCGCTCTCTGTGTGCTCTTGTTACAGTTTTGGGAAAGAAAATGGGGCGGAATTACAGTTTTTTAAATTATTATTATTATTATTATTATTACTTTTATCTTTCCACACAAGTTTCTGGTTGTTAGTGTTAGAGGACAGCACTTTGCACTCGGTCTGTGCAAGCTGGAAGTGTCCCACTTACTTCTGCAAGCTGCTTCCGCTAACAAACTGGTTTCTTTTAGTATGTGATTTTTCTTTTAAAGTTTTTAACAGTTTTTTTTCCAACAAACATGCTTTTATTATACTACTGAAATTAACAAACTAATCAGCTCCACTGTAAAGTATTTTATGGTGAGAGTGTAAATATTTTTTAATATTCATTTGAAAAAATAATATAAACCTGATATTTCCTACAATCCAGAGAATCGAACAAAAGTTATTCCACTCCCTCTTGTCATATATGACTAGTAGCCTGCTTGGCTTAAAGCGTGGCAAGCTCTGAGCCACCACTTCTGTTTAATATATCAGAATAAAGACAGCACGTGGGGCAGTGGTTTGCACGTTCGCCTCACAACAATAAGGTCCTGGGTTTGATTTCCAGGCTTAGGACGTTTCTGTGTGGAGTTTGCATTTTCTCCCCGGGCTTGTTTGGATTTCCTCCGGGTACTCCGGTTTCCTCCAGCAGTTCAAAAACATGCACATTTAGGCTAATTGGTGGTTTCCTGGGTGTGAGTGTGAATGGTTGTATGTGTGTTGCCCTGTAATATTTTGGCAAACTGTTCAGGGTGTACCCCGCCCCTCACTCAGAGTCAGCTAAGATGGGCTCCAGCCTCCCCGAAACCCTTATTAGGATTAAGCGACTTAGAAAATGAATGAAATAAACAGGCCTTCAGCTAACAAGCTAGCTCTGTGCTAACCAGCTCCTCTGTAAAGTATGTTACGGTATTTTTTTAATATTCTTTTGAAAACAATATTTCCTTCAATCCAGAGAATTGAATAAAACAGTTATTCCACTCCCTCTTGTCGAATATGACTTATAGCCTGCTGAGCTCAAAGCCTTGTGAGCCTGGAGCTCATACGCCACTCCCGGTCATGGAATAACTGTATGTGAATAATGTGAATCTCGGTGGTCAGAAATGATTTGTTTGACGGAGCGATCGGTTTGAGCCGACATGAAAGGTATAAACACTCTTTACAACTGCAGTGAGGAAAGTGTCAAAATTTACAAGCTACAACAGCAGACGAATCCATCAGGGTCTGCTTCAGTCAGCAGCGACAGATAGTGAATGTTGTTGGACCGGTATCTGAATGATTATCATAATGGCTATGTGTGATGGGTGGAGCGGATAACTGCACGAGTGTGCGGATGTACAGTAATTGACTCCAGAGACCACCCTCTAAGGTCCAATCCTCACTCATGCAGGGGTAATTATTAGCCCTCAAATTGACTAAGTGTGCATTTTGAGGACCCTAAAAGCACATAAGAGGTTCAAAGGGGTCCAGGTGTACATAAATGGTACAAATAAGTACCGGTGAATACAATATGGGCTGATAAAATACTTCCCTAGTGTCAAGCGTGGGTCGCACCCCTAAAGCTACAGTGATATTCTTTATTTTTGGAAATCGGAGCGTTAAGAAAGTTTCCCGCTGACTGATGCCGCGGTTAATAACTGGATTGTGTTGTGCTTTGTGTGTACGGCAGGATGAAAATAAATAACACCAGCTATCAGAGCGTGGTCAGATCAGACTTCTGCAGACTTCTGACACTTGATCTGTAAAGGAGGCGGAGCGTGAATTGACGGCGCTCTCCGGCGTGAAACGGCTTGTTTACCTGCTCCGATGACCTCCTCGATCTTCACACAGGAGATGTCGATCTCACGGGCGAACTCGTGCACCGCCTCGTTGGGGTCCTCGTAAGTGAAAGGGTCGATGTAGACCTTCACACCCGGGGACACTACAGGACACAGAAAAGGGGGCGGGATCAGGAACAACGGAACAAGTGCGCATTCGGGGTGTCGGTGTGTTTAAGAGGAGGCAGACGTTACTCACCGTACTGCTGCAGTTTCTCTGTGTACTCCAGCTCGGAGCCCGTGCGCTGCCTCCTGAAAGCAGACCAAAAGCGTTCACAGTGTGATCACGTACAACATTCGCCTCTAATGAGCACGCCACGTTGTGCGCACTGTGTGGAACTGTTCGGCATTGATTTCGCACTGGAGTTCTGAATCACCGGAACAATGAGCGTGGCGACTCGAGATTGCCTCGTTCCCCACCTTAGACATAATTGCGCCATTACATGCTTGAAGTGAGCTGAGCGCTGGGTGTGTACAACAAACTCTGCACTGATGCCTCTGTATACAGGGGGTCACACTGTCCTGTCCGTGAACAGGAACCAGGCCCGGATTCGCTCGGCGCTGACTTAACGTTTGGCTCATCAAGCTCTGGAAAGCTCTCGTCGTCTCATTAGACCTCTTTTGTTTTGCTAAGTTCGCATTAGGAAGGCGAGCGAATGAAAGGGAGGGGAGCGTCCTGACGGAATGCGGCGTCGCCCCCATCCCCTGCCTCCCTCCCCCAGTACATCCCCCCATCTCCAGTATTGTTGGTTGTCGCTTGACAATAAAAGCCGCCTCTAATTAGCATCTCATCTCCAATGTAAATGGGCGGCGGAGAAGAATGACATCTCACACAAGGCCACAGTAACACACACACACACACACACACACACACACACACATTAGGATGGTGCATGAATGAGAAAAGGAACAAGGAGGAAAATGGGGGAGTGGGAATGATGGGGGACAATTTGGGAAGAAGTGCTAACACAGACTGCGTTCTGGGTAAATTGTAAAGTCTGAAATCGCCACTCTTCAGCATTGTTCATCTGCAGTTTTTTTTGCAGATGCTTTAAAAAAAAAGCCAGACACTTCTAAATATAATGCTTATTATATGAGTGTCTGAGTCGCAGTCTGCATTTATGTCACTAGTTGCAGCAGAGTTAGCGTTTTGGAAGAGACTGGATAAGGGATCTGAATGGTCCGGCTCACCTGAGGCAGAGAACAGCGATGACCACCGTAGCCATGATGACGACGAAGCCGGCCAATGCCGAGCCGATGATGAGGGGCAGCTGGTCTTGCACGGAGCGCTCCGGATCATCTGCAAGAGATGAGGAACGGCAAACACAACCCAGACATCAGCAGTGCTGCCAAAGTGCCACGTGCCAAAAGATCTGCGAGTCATTTGTGAAATGTTAAATCACACATGCTAATAAGTATTAAAGTGATGCACAGGAACGGAATGCACCGAAAACAAACAAACCCCCAAAGCTTTTGTACTCTGTGCTTTATTTAAAAAACACAACAACATGGAAACACTTCAATAAAAAGGATCTGAGATGGAATCATATATTTATTTCTGATGCACTGAAGAGAACTGACAGGCAAAAATCCCACAAAGATACAAAAACAGGGACACAACTCACATTTCTATATTATTATTATTATTATTATTAATATTATTATTGGTATTATTATTATTATTATTATTATTATTATTATTATTATAGGTTGTATGACTGATGGCCCTGCGATAGCCTGGCAAGCTGTCCAGGATGTACCCCGCCCTCGCCCAGAGTCGGCTGAGATGGGCGCCAGCCTCCCTGCGACCCTGATTAGGAATAAGCGGTTCAGAAAATAAATGAATGAATAATTATTATAATTATGCTTTTACTACTATCATCATCCTCATTATAATATTATTAAATTATTTTTACTACTACAGCTATAATTATTGTTATTCATTTGTCGAACCACTTTATCCTTTATTAGGGTTGTGGGGATGCTGAAGCCTATCTCAGCCAACTCTGGGTGAAGGCACAGTTCACCCTGTGGAGCTCACAAGACCGCTGCAGGGCATTATTATTATTGTTATTATTATTATTTTTTATTGTTATTATTATTATTACTATTATTATTATTATTGTTATTATTAATAATAATAATAAAGCAAGTAAGAAGTTTCTGGGTTGTTGATTACGAGTTAATGAAAAACACATTGATTGAAAAAATTTGCCATAATGCTAAGCTGAAGATATATATATATATATATTAATTGTATTCTCTGAACAACTGTTTCCAATAGAAAATGATGTTTACACAAACCAGACTGAACAATACCTTAAAATGTTTTGCTAACTTTTTCATGTGATGTGTCAATTATTTAAAAAAATATTAAATAATTATTTGGACCATCTTTTATTTTCTCATAAATTCACTATTAATATTTTTTTCTTTTTTTTGCGGCAGGGGTTCCAGGTGTGAGATTTTTTTGTAAAATACTGCACTATATAAATACTATATAATATAAAAGTGATGAATGTTTATAGACCTGTAGGATGTATATTATATAAACAAAGAGATCTCAGCGGCCCCTTGATAGGAGAAGTCTGATGTTGAAGTCTGAATGTGACCTCGTTATCTGTTTACACTGACGTCCGGGGTCAGTTTGTCAGACAGCGAGAAGACAATTAACACCAGCATGTCAGATTAATATGTAAATGAGGATGTCCTGGAGTGTAAAGTGCGGATTGGTTGTCAAGTGTAGCGGGGCAGTTGTTAGCTCTGAAAGCCACTTGTCTGTTTATTTCTGGCTGACTCCTGTCTGAAATGAGAGAGTGTACCATGAGTGCACCGTGAGTGTACCGTGTAGGCTGGTGCTGTAGTCCACTGGGTGGCTGTAGCTGCCGTAGCCGGCTACGGTGCGAGCTCGAACCTGCACCGTATACACTGTCCCTATTTTCAGCCCCTCCACCCTCGCTGAGCTGGTCTGTGCTGTGACCGTGTGAGAAAATGATTCACCCTGTCTCACACACACACACACACACACACACACACAAGCTGCACTATGTAAACAATATACAATGGGTCATTGATTTGAGCTTTTGCATTTTCACTGCACCATACTAAAGCAGGACTGATGGGTTGCCGTGTCCACATAAAGCACTCCAGTGTATAAATGCTCAAACTCTGAAATCATGACTCCAAACGCCAAAAAAGTGATAATATTTGCACATGAACATCATACAATACATTGCTAAAGGAAACAATCTTAAATCCATAGCTTTTCTAAACATCAGGTTTTACAATAACATACTGTATATTATAATAAATAAATATTATCTATGAAAATTCTACAGCATTAAATTAGTTGATTATTTGATTTTAGCTGCATTGAGCATCGTTACCAAAGTTACTTCACTGCAAATAATATACTACAAATATTAGGAACTGAACTGAGTCAATTTGCAAACATTTAACGTATGTGCATATACTTGGCAACCTTGACTTTTCATCCCATGAAGTCATAAAAAACTTTAGTGTTAATAAACATAATTGTCATACTAATCCATTCAACCAATTAGAAAATCTCTATTTAAACTAAATGAAAAGTGGGTGTGGTCTAATATGCAAATGAGCAGGTTTGATTGACAACTTTCAATGTGAAGCAAAAAGTATATTGTTCAGGTTTTGAATAAAAATTTTTATGAAACAACAGCCCTGCAATTGGTGAATGTATCTTTATCCCCGCCCACTTTTTTACTTTCCACAGTCAGTACAACATGAGTAATTATTCCTAGCGCATGTCATAGCCATAAGAACGACGTTAACCTAATTAGAAAGAAAGCAATCACCCAATTATGTTCCCTTGGACTTTAAATAGAGAAATAAAAATGTTTTGAGATTAAGGGGAACGCGGCACGTCTGTCACGGCTCAGATGAAAAACGAACGAGGGACGGGGAACAACAGTGAAATATGAATAGAGTTGGTGGGGGGATAAAAAACATTATTCTGTACTTTGGGTGTGAACTGTTTGGCTGTAAGCATGGGCCATCTGTTCGCCCCATTTTTCATTTTTTTAATTAACTTTATTTATACCCATGGGGGCAATTGGGTTTTCACACATCCCGGCTTGGAACAAATCCGGGGCCACAGAACAAACTCGGCCAATGTGTGGACACTTGGAAATGTTCAGCAGTGCTTTATTAAGAAATAATAAAAATAGTGATCATAATAATACTAACAATTAGAAGAAGGAGAGGAAAAAAGAGGAAGACATTTAGGAAGACAGCACCAAAGCCTGAACTTCTGCTGCAGCTGAGCTTTAATATGCTAAAGCTGTACCAGAATTCTTATAAATACGAAATGAGTTACAACATGCTGGACTGTATACTGTAATATACTGTATTATTATATAATAACAACGGTACACACAATCTGATTGGCCGACAGGTGTGTAATTAATTGCACGTGGTCCGATGCATATCTGAGCAGCAACTTAGCCGTTAGCAAGCTGTACTGTGTGCTATGATTTTCAACAACTTCCAGATAGCATTCAGTGTTTTCTTAATATATAGATATAAAGTCTACAGGAAATTTCATGAAGGATGAAGAGTATGGATGATAATCATAGCACCTGAAGTGGATTAAAAACACCACCATTTTGAAATTCCACATAATAAATGCTGGTTGACGGATACTGATACAAACGGATTTTTAAAAGTTTGCTCTTATACCACTACCAATCACTCTCTCATTCATTTGCTGAACCGCTTAATCTTACTAGAGTTGTGCCGAGGCTGGTGCCTATCTCCGCCGACACCGGGGTACACCTTGAACTGTTAACCAGACCATCGCTGGGCAACACACACAACCATTCACACTCCCACTCACACCTAGGGGCAATTTGGAGCAGCCAATTAGCCTAAGGTGCATGCCTTTGGTCTGTGGAAGGAAACCAGAGTACCCGGAAGAAACCCATGCAATCACGGGGGAACATGCAAACTCTACACATAAAGTATGGGAAACGAACCCAGAACCTATTTGTTGTGTAGAGGATGTGCTGAGTACTACAACATTGTGCCACCCTGCTCAAATCACTTTGGATTAAAACACAGTTGCTCATCCACCATTTCCATGTAGATGTGTCTACAAGCCACACCCACTGGCTTCCTATTGGTTGTTTCTAATAACCGTGTATGCATCCAGCTTCAGGATGCTTATATAACAACGACACAGAATTTACATGTCATAGACGTGGTATGTTCAAGCCGCTATCATTATTCGTTGTGCTAACTACTAGCTTCTCGTAACTAGCTAATCTGATGATTGATTGGTTGTAGATCAGTAAAAAGGAAATATTAAGATCGACAACAAGTAATTTATCTATGTGGTATATAAGATTTGTTACAATTTAATGCTAATAAAAAATAAATAAATAAACGTAGGATTAAATTTTTACGTTAAAAATCAAACCATGTAGCTGCTGTTTCTTACCTGCTCATGGTACTTGATCTCGTAATCTAAGATGACGCCGTTGGGTCGCTCGGGAGGCAGCCAGGAGAGGCTGAGGGTGCTCGCCGTGGAGCGCATGAGGTGCACCGTGGGTACAGGGGAAGGTGCTATGAGAGTGTTGAGAGAGAGAGAGAGAGAGAGAGAGAGAGAGAGAAGGAGAGAGAAAAAGAGAGAGAGCAAAACACAATAATCAGCATTTCAGGATCCGTAGCAATTAAAATGATGTGCAGTTTATTGCTGTGTGTTTTAGTTTAACACTGTTATGGGAATTGAGAAGAGATGCCACAAGAAGATGTCATCAAAAAAAAAAAAAAGGTGCCGCAAGACACGCAGTCCTGCAGAGGCTCGAGGACTTGTGATGTCATCATAAAAAAAAACCCATTGAAAAGGAGATGAGCTGAGATGCAATGGATCCTCACCCGCCTGGTTGGTGGTGATGTTGACGGTGGCATAACGGGGCGTATAGGGGCTCTTGGGCGAGACGCCGTTGACGGCCTGGATCTCGAAGCTGTAGTGCGTGTGAGCCTGGAGGTTCCTGACGGCGGCGTGTCTCTTGGCGAGGCCCAGGCGGCGTGGCAACACCTCCACGTTGTCGTCGCAGCGCACGCAGGCACCGTGCTCGCACTTCTTACACACCACGTTGTACACGAGGTCGGCGCGACCGCCTGAATCCCGCGGCTCCGCCCACTCCAGAGACACGGACGTCTCATTTATGCTGGAGATTACGCTCAGAGGGGCTGAAGGGACAGCTGAGGACAGAGACGGAGGCAAGCCAGACAGTGTGTTATATTACAATAGCTGTAAACAGTTGTTTTATCAGCGGTTAGGAATAATAACGGATATGTAACGATATACATGGCGGATATCTTCAGCATCTGTAGTTAATGGTGGGTATAAATCAGCCTTAACGCTGTGGGCGAGTGTTTATTTTTGCTCTCCTGATTTGGGTCCACTGCAAATCAATACACTGTTCGCATTAATCCCACAGATTTCACTTGAACCTTCCCGCGGCAAACCTGTCACCGCCCATCTGGGAGAAGATGGAAAATTGTATGAATGTAATTTTTTAAAACTCGACTGTCATTTTAAGTTAAAGGTGATGGATCCGGGTGAAAATCGAAGCAGACGTTTTGCAGCTTAACGAAGCTCAGAGCTGGAGCAGGGCAGCATCGCCTGGGCAGCGCGGCTTAACCTTCTAACGCTTACTGTCATTTATTTATAAATGATAATCGAATAAAATGGTGCATAAGTGTGGTCATCATGGGGGCATACAGTCAGTCTTTAAAAGGGAACCGCTCACTGTTCTGCTTAAAAGGGATGGAAATAAATTAAAGATCATCCCTGTCTTTGCCCCAAATCGAGAGATCGGTATCCTTCTTCCTCCTAAATTACACCAAAGCAATCAAAATTAATGTGAATTACCTTTTCAAAGAATTAGATAACAATTACAGGTGGAGGGCGGCACGGTGGCGCAGTGGCTAGCTTGGGTTTTTAGTCTTAAGCCAATTTCTAGTAATGACCCTTTCATCAGCTGTGAGAAGAGTTTGAACTGCATTTGCTTCCTCCTCTTTCGATGTGACACATGCCCTGAAATATTGCCCGGATGTGACGCGCTCCTGGGAAGGTGAATTAAACAAACCAGAATATATATGCGCATGATTTACATCCAGAATGCCAAAAAACTTGGAAGGTGTTTGCTTTTAATTTCAGGAATAATAAAGAATCTAATCTGTTTTTTACTTTTGGGAGAATTGAGAGCTGCTCTTTCATTTGCACGATTCTTTACCCTTCGCTTGTTACGCTTCGAAAGAAACATCTGTCAAATAAAATAAATGCAAATTTATTCCAATAATCTCTGCCATAAATGTATTTGAACAAATCCCAATTTCCTGAAGACGCCACAGGGTAAAACTAGGAAACGACTGGGGTCCCATCTCTAACTGGTCAAAATATTGCAAGGGTTAAATATTTGAAATATAACACATGGTGGCGGGCTCACGACGGCGTTCTTGTGTGGAGTTTGCATGCTCTCCCTGTGC
Organism: Neosilurus hyrtlii; assembly: GCA_028564935.1. NCBI lineage: Eukaryota > Metazoa > Chordata > Actinopteri > Siluriformes > Plotosidae > Neosilurus > Neosilurus hyrtlii. Next base: position 18,066,669 of record JAOUQZ010000041.1, on the reverse strand, counting down.
TTGTGTGGGTTTCCTCTGAGCAGTCAGGTTTCCTCCCACAGTCCGAAGACTTGCACTTTAGGCTAACTGCATGTTTCAAATAGCCCTAGGTGTGAGTGAGTGTAAAAGTTTTGTGTATGTGTTGGCCCTGCAATGGTCTGGCGAACTCTTCACCCAGGGTTGGCTGAAGTAGGACTGTAATCAAACCTAGTAGGGCAAAATGGTTCAGCGAATGGGGTGAGTGAGTGAGTAAGTAATAACACTCACTCATCTGTCGAACCGCTTAATTCTACTAGGGTCACAGGGAGGCTGGAGCCTATCTCAGCCGACACTTGGTGAAGGTGGGGTACACCTTGAACAGCTCCCCAGACCATCGCAGGGCCAACACACACCACCATTCACACTTTCACTCACACTTTGCCAGTTAGCCTAATGTTCATGTCTTTGGAGAACATGCAAACTCCACACAGAAACGCCCTCGCCTAACCCGGGTCTCGAACCCAGGACCTTTATGCTGTGAGGCAGACATGCTAACCACGCTAACAGTTCCTTAAAAAAAAAAGAATTGGCACCACAAATAACATTTCTCTCTATTGTGGGGCTGATTATCTTCTTAAAGGATGCGTCTCTAGTCTGCAGTATGCAGGATGCGGCCCTGTCTGTAGCTGCTGCGGTTTATAAGACAGAAAAGCTTCGCCTGTGGTTTTCACGAAAGAAAAATAAATCGTTGTGTATAATGCTTCCTTCTGCAAAGTGCCGATAATTTTGGAGTCGATTCGGACTATCTGTCCTGTCTGAGGATCCCTGGACTCCCGCCTTCTGGTTTGTTATTGCAGTATTGAACAGCATGATGTTGCACAGTGTAATCGCGTATAATGCGGCATTACATTAGGTTACAGTAGAGCAGGAGTGTGCAAACCTTCCAGCGTTATTGAAACAGCTTGGGAGCTACCTTACAAGTATAATTAGATTTGGCCCAATACTAAGAAGGTAAAAAAAAAACTGTTTCTATTTTGAACTTCTGCAGTCCAATAATAAAAAAAAAAACCTATCAAACCCTCATCTCCCCCTCCTCATTATCCCCTCCTCAGCTCCCCCTCCTCTCCTCTCGTCTCCTCTCCTCTGACTATTCAAGCACTACAGAAAGAAAGAGAATGCATTCATAACTCTGGGTCTAATGTAAAAATAAATCCTAACATTGGTGTATTATTAAAACTCTTTTTGAACACACAGCACTAAGCTGTTACTATTACACCAAGTCATCCACAATAAAAACACACCAGATGGTTACTGTAAAGTGATTATATCCGCTGTGGCTAATTATTTAATTATGAATTATTACAGGTAACCTGTGGCCCTCAACTTCATTTCTTTTATCTCCATCTGCTGCCCAGTCTGAGAACGTCTGAGCGCTAAGACAAAAAAAATCATACTGTCATTAAATAATGCAAGATCATTTCAAAACACTGTTTTAAAACTCAACCTAGATTTAAATATCGAGGAAAATCATTTCTATTTAACGTGATAATCACAAGCTTTCACAAAATTAGACTGTTGCAAGCAGCAATAAGGGGGCCAAGCGGTTTAGCAGGATATTTAGGGCCGCTATGGCAACTTGACACCAAGTACACATCGAAAACACCTAGCACAATCAGTACACATCTACCACACCTCTACTACACATACTACACATCTACTACTCCCAATACACATCTACTACACCTACAACACATCTATTAGACCTAAAACACAACTACTACACATCTACTACACCTAATACACAGCTATCACACATATTACACACATACTACACCTTTATTACACATCGATTACACATCGACTACACCTAAAAACATCCACCACACCTCCAGCACAACTACTACACCTCTACTACACATCTACTACACCTAATACACAGCTACTACACCCAATACACATTTACTATACCTACAACACAACTACTAGACCTAATACACAGCTACTACACATAGTACACATCTACTACACCTTTACTACTCATCTACTACTCCCAATACACATCTACCACACCTCCAACACAACTCCTACACTTCTACTACACATCTACTACACCTAATACACATCTACTGCACATCTATTACACACGTACCACACATCTACCACACCTAATACACATTGACTACACCTAATACACATCTACTACACCTAATACACATCTATCACACCTAATACACATCTATTACACCTCTATTACACAACTAATACACATTTTCTACACCGAATACACATCTACTACACCTAATACACATCTACCACACCCAATACACATTTACTACACCTAATACACAGCTACTACACCCAATACACATTTACTATACCTACAACACAACTACTACACCTAATACACAGCTACTACACATAGTACACATCTTCTACACCTTTACTACACATTGACTACACATCTACTACACCCCTTAAAAACATCTACTACACCTACAACACAACTACTACACCTCTGCTACACCTCTACTACACCAAATACACATCTACCACACCTAAAACACAACTACTACACTTCTAATACACCTACTACTCATCTACTACTCCCAATACACATCTACCACACCTACAACACAACTCCTACACTTCTACTACACATCTACTACACCTAATACACATCAACTGCACATCTATTACACACGTACAACACATTTAACACACCTAATACACATTGACCACACCCAATACACATCTACTACACCTAATACACATCTACTACACACAATACACATCTACTACACCCAATACACATCTACTACACCTAATACACATCTACCACACCTCTATTACACAACTAATACACATCTACCACACGCAATACACATCTATTACAGCTCTATTACAAAACGAATACACATCCTCTACACCTAATACACATCTACTACACCTTCTACACATCTACCACACCTAATACACATCTACTACACCTCTTCTACACCTAATACACATCTACTACACCTTCTACACATCTACCACACCTAATACACATCTATTACAGCTCTATTACACAACTAATACACATCCTTTACACCTAATACACATTTACTACACCTTCTACACATCTACCACACCTAGTACACATCTACTACACCTCTTCTACACCTAATTCACATTGACTACACATAATACACATTTACCACACCTAATACACATTTAATAAACCTCTATTACACAACTAATACACATCCACGACACCTCTATTACACAACTAATACACATCTTCTACACCCAATACACATCTACTACACATTCTACACATCTACCACACCTAATACACATCTATTACACCTCTATTACACAACTAATACACATCTACTACACCTTCTACACATCTACTACACCTAATACACATCTACTACACCTAATACACATCCACCACACCTAGTACACATCTACTACACCTCTTCAACACCTAACACACATTGACTACACCTAATACACATCCACTACACATAATACACATCTATCACACCTAATACACATCTACTACACCTCTATTATCATACTGTCATTAAATAATGCAAGATCATTTCAAAACACTGTTTCAAAACTCAACCTAGATTTAAATATCGAGGAAAATCATTTCTATTTAACGTGATAATCACAAGCTTTCACAAAATTAG
>JAOUQZ010000041.1:18048880-18062928 GCA_028564935.1 Neosilurus hyrtlii | reverse complement strand
TACACCTCTTCTACACCTAATACACATCTACTACACCTTCTACACATCTACCACACCTAATACACATCTACTACACCGAATACACATCTACTGCACCCAATACACATCTACCACACCTAGTACACATCTACCACACCTAATACACATCTACCACACCGAATACACATCTACTGCACCCAATACACATCTACCACACCTAGTACACATTTACCACACCTAATACACATCTACCACACCTAGTACACATCTACCACACCTAATACACATCTACTACACCGAATACACATCTACTGCACCCAATACACATCTACCACACCTAGTACACATCTACCACACCTAATACACATCTACCACACCTAGTACACATCTACTACACCGAATACACATCTACCACACCTAATACACATCTACTACACCTCTTCTATACCTAATACACATTGACTACACCTAATAAACATCTACTACACCTCTATCACACAACTAATACACATCTACACCTAATACACATCTACTACACCTTCTACACATCTACCACACCTAGTACACATCTACTACACCTCTTTAACACCTAATACACATTGACTACACCTAATACACATCTACCACACCTAATACACATCTACTACACCTAATATACATTAACTACACCTAAAACACATCCACTACACATCTACTACACATAATACACATCTACTACACCTAATACACACCTACTACACCTCTAATATTACCTAGTACACACTTACTACACCTCTACTACACCTAATACACATGTACTATGAATGTCAATCTAGTATAAGTTTACAACACCGGTTACAACCGATTACAATCTGACAACTATAACAATGTATTACATCTATTACAACACCTAGACTACAACGTTGCACACCTATTACAACACCTATTACAATCTAGTACAACTTTGCAACACCTATTACAATCAATTACAGTGTACCAACAGCTGCTACACTTAGGACAACAACTGGATTAAAACATAGTACACCTATAACAACACCTATTACACTTTAGTTCAGCTATTACAATACCTATTACAGGTATTACAACACTTGTAACAATTGCACAAAAACATCTATTACAAACATTTACAGCTATTATACATATAACAACTATTACAACAACTTTTCCAATCTAGTACCACACCAGTTACTACCATGGGAACACCTGGTACACCTGATTAAAATGATTTACACCTATTCCAACTACAGCTAACTATGTTACACCCTACTACAACCATTTCAATGTATTACATGTATTACCTTAATCATTATAAACTAAAACAACTATAACCACACCTGCTCCAAACAGCTCTACATATTACAACAGCCACTACAATGTGTTACACCCTATAAAAACACCATGAATATTCTGATTGTGATATTGAACCGGGAAACAAAATAAAACCAGATCTACAGCTAGTCATGTGTTACACGTTGAGTTTTTAGCCCCTTGCTGTGCTACACAAATCCTCGCCCGGACTCTACTTGTATCGCGTATACAAGTAGAAACTCCTGCGTGTGAAAGCTCACACGGCTCAACTCCGCCAGATCAAATCTAATCCCTCAAAGGGTCAGATAAAAGCAGGCGTTTATTCCGAGTCACTTCGATCGAATCAGCTAATCGCTTGCACATATTAATTCCAAAAGCGTCGTGTTCTCGGCGGAGCCCTCGCCTGACAGGACGGATTTCCGAACCGATGGATCTCGCTCCGAGACTTCGAATGCAAAGTAATTAAAAGCAGAGGCTGCAGTTAGACACAAACCAAACGAGCCTCTGGGACACAAATTCTAATCTGACTTTTTTTTTCTTTTTTTTCCTCTTGACTGATATCAAGTGCACATTCCTGTGTGAAATCCATTCATAACATGCAATCTTTTTCGGCACTGCGCTGTAAATAATCCGTCTGTCGTCTGTTGCGTCAGCCTCGCGTGCGTGTGTGCAGTATTGCTGATTCAATCCGTGTGCGAGTGCGTAATTAGCCTGCGGGCTAAGTGGTTCCGGGATCCGCTTTGATAATGGCGAGGAAGGTGGCCTTTATTGCTTTTTTATTCAGTGTCATCAGGAAAATTAAACATGTTCAACAAGGCAGGGAAACACAGGAGACTCACTCGTGCAGGGCGAGTCAGGAGAGTCGCCGTCGGCGCGGTAATACCCGTTCTGACAAGGGCACACGCTGGATGCTGCAGACGTGGCCCGGCTGAAAGGTGGACACGGGGTGCAGAAGCCTTCGCCCTGCTTGGACTTGAAGGAGCCGGGTGTGCATGCTGAGCAGGAAAGGAAACAGAAGGGAGGGGAATCAAGGTCATGAGAACATCAGAGGCGTGAGAATTTCTCTTTCTGGCTGCAGGTGAAACACAAAGTCTGAATTTTAGATGTAGCAAAAAAAAAAAGGATAGAATAATTAAAAATGTCACTGATGAGCATCTTGTCACTCATCGTTATCAATGATTACGTATGTATAACTTTACCTTTCGGTATCCAGAAAATCTGCACTTCATCCCGCGGTCTCGATTAACCCTAAAGTCCTTATCAAAGCGGCAACTGAAAAGCATTCGCTCTATCACATGGAGATCACCAGTTCAAATCCTGATGATGCCGCCGCTGTCCGTAGCTGAGCCCTCAGGGAAGGAGGGAGGGAGAAAGGGAGAGAGGCAGGGCATATGCTCTCTTTCCTGTCAATCACTGCAAAACTCACTAAAAATGGGCATCCCCCGAGAATGTTACGCTGACCCTGATACTCTATAAAGACCCTGGCGACCTTCACCCTCCTGGGCTGGTCATGTGACAAGGTAGAGTCTGATGTTAGATGGGGGAGAATTGGACTAAATCGGTGAGAAAAAAACGGGGAAAATCCGAACCTATTTTGAAGATACCAGATAGTCGTTGGACATATTGGACAGTCACTCATTCATTTGCCAAACCACTCACTCGTACTAAAGTCTCAGGGAGGCCGGAGCCCATTTCAGCCGACACCGGGTGAAGGCGGGTACAGCCTGAACAGTTCAGTGGACCATTGCAGGGCCAATACATGCAACCGTTCACACTCACTCTCACACATAGGGCCATTTTCGAGCAGCCAATTAGCCTAAAGTGCATATCGGAGGAAACCAGGAGTACCAGGAGAAAACCCACTCCACACAGTAATGCCTATACCACCTACATACTTTGCATATATTAACATACAGAACATCCTCTGGGTACATGGGACATTATTTTGGATTATTACGTATATATTGTGGACGTACTCAATGAGACCGGAAAGGTGTGGCACGTACAAAATTCTGCAGTTGCGTTTGAACGCGCTCGCCCTGTTACAGCATATATAAAACATATGAACACATACGCTAAGGCCAGCTCGCGCAGATTACTGCAAAGCAAAGGTTACTGATCATCGGGTGCCCACGGCAAATGAGGAAAAGATGAGTGATGAGTAAGGGACCAACAAACAGATTTTTGGAGCAGCAGCTTAAAAAAAATTTGCAAATATGAATAAAACAAATATAAAAGTGATAAACTTCATGTATTGTGTGAGGTTTTGGACAACCTGGATTTGTGATGGTTAAAGGGGTAAGATGTTCATTTGCACTCTGTATTAATATATATACACACAGATTCTGTGGACATTTACAAATACAGTTGAGAAATTTAAGGTTAGGAGCCTTACTCAAGAACCCAACAGTGGCAGCTTGGTGGTACTGGGGCTTGAACCTCCGACTTTCTGCTCAGTGACCCATAGCCTTAACCACTGAACCACCACTTCCCGGTACATGGACCCATGCAAACATGCTAAAGTAGTATGGACACAATTCTGGACATCCTTTCAATGTAGACAAATGAAATGTGGTTTTTGTAGACAATGATAATTTATATTGAATATTGAATATTCCATAAACACACTGGACACGCTTTGGATTCATGCTAATATGATAAACATAGTTTGGACATTCTCTGGATTTCTGAGACATCCCGTGGACATCCTAAGGACACCTTGGACATACTGTATAACTACCCTGAAAAGAATGGCAATATAATCCGGATATAATTTAACGATATGTGATATTATTTGGACACATTTTGGATGTACTGAAGGAATTTTGGTCGCACATCGAATATTCTTTGGACACAATGGACACACTTTCAATCTACGGCGTGTTATGATCCATGATGCTGACTTTTTTCTTCCTTATTCCCTTTTTGAACACGAGCGGCTAAAAGAGAAAATTTCATACCTGCCGTCTGCACACCACCACCCCGGGTTTTCCCCCCCCCCCCCCCCCCCCCCCCCCCCCCCCACACACACACACAAGATAGCGATGAAATGAAATGCGGAACAGCACGCACTTTCTTTGCAGCAGACGACACCAGCAGCGCCACACCCTCCTCCGTCCCTGTTCTGAATGGAATCGATGTGGAAATGGCTTGAAGAGTCGAGGAGCACATTGGAATGCCGGCTGCCTGCGTTACTGCTCTACACACTCGGCTACCAGGGCCTGCTTCAGTATTCCAACCATGATATATATTAGTTCCTGACTGAAGGAGAGAATGTGAGGATAATAAGAAAGTGGAAAATCCAAGCAAGTGGCCCCTTAACAGGCACGGCACACTGCATTCAGATAGGTACAGGGTGACGTAGGGAGAACGAGAGGGAGGGAGAGGGGGAGAGGAAGGGTAGAGAAAAATAATATCCAGAGAAAGAGAGACATATGGGGAGAAGAGACACAAAGACAGAAGGGGTAAAGAGAGAGATATATGGTGGGAGAGTGAAAGAGATACCAAATTGAAAGAGAGGGAAAGACATGGAGACAAGAAAAAGATCAAGTATGAGAGAGAGAGATAGAAAGAGAGAGAGGGAAAAAGGGGACAGAGAGAGGGAGAGAGATAGAGGGAGAGAAAGGGAGAGAGATAAAGAGGAAAAGAAAGAGAGGGAGGGAGAGAGAAAGCGAGGGGGAAAGAGAGAGAGAGGGAGAGAGATAAAGGGGGTGCAGAGAGAGACTGAGAGAGATAAATAGGGGAAGAGAGAGATAGAGGCAGAGAGAGAGAGGGAGGGAGAAAGATAAAGAGAAAAAGAGAGAGAGGGAGAGAGCGAGAGAAGGGGGGGTAGTGAGAGAGATAAAGGGGGGGAGAAAGGGAAAGAGATAGAGGGAGAGAGAGAGGTAGGGAGAGAGATAAAGAGGGAAAGAGAGAGGGGGAGAGAGAACGAGAGAAAGGGACAGATGGGGGAGAAATAGAGAGAGTGATAAAGAGGGAAAGAGAGAGATAAAGAGGGAGAGGGGGAGAAAGATAAAGAGGGGGAGAGATAAAGGGAAAGAGTGATAAAGGGAGAGGGAGAGGGAGGGAGAGAGATAGAAAGGAAAAGAGAGAGGGGAGAGAGCGAGAGAAAGAGACAGAGGGGGGAGAAACAGAGAGAGTGATAAAGAGGGGGAGAGAGAGAGATAAAGAGGGAGAGAGAGACAGAGAGATAAAGAGGGGGAGAGATAAGGAGGGGGAGAGATAGAGGGAGAGAGAGAGGGAGGGAGAGAGATAAAAAGGAAAAGAGAAAGGGACAGAAGGGGAAAAAGAGAGAGTGATAAAAAGGGGGAGAGAGAGAGATAAAGAGGGAAAGAGAGATAAAGAGGGGGAAAGATAAAGAGAAAGAGTGATAGAGGGAGAGAGAGAGAGGGAGGGAGAGAGATACAAAGGAAAAGAGAAAGGGGAGAGAGCGAGAGAAAGGGACAGAGGGGGGAGAAATAGAGAGAGTGATAAAGAGGGGGAGAGAGAGATAAAGAGGGAGAGAGAGACAGAGAGATAAAGAGGGGGAGAGATAAAAAGGAAAAGAGAGAGGGGAGAAAGCGAGAGAAAGGGACAGAGGGGGGAGAAATAGAAAGAGTGATAAAGAGGAGGAGAGATAAAGATAAAGAGGGAGAGAGAGTAAGGGAAATAATAGTCGAAGAAAGAGAGACATATGGAGAGAGACACAATGAAAGAGAGGGACATGTTTTAAAGAAAGAAAAAAGAGAGAAACACACAGACAGGGATAGAATGTTAAAACAACAGCCAAGATGGGAGGCGGTTAAGAGGAAGAGAGGGAGAGAGAGAGGGAGAGAGAAAAACACAAAGACCAAAAGAAGTAAAGTATGAAAGAAATACAGGCAGAGAAAGACAGAGAGATTAATAAATGCTGGAGAGAGAGAGAAAGAGAGAGAGAGAGAGAAAGAATCATAGTGAGAGACAAAGTAATGAGGAAAAATGAATGAGAGAGAAACAGAGGGAGAGGTAGAGGGAAAGACTGGGTAAAGAAAGAGCTAAAGTAAGACAGAGAAGAAGAGAACAATGGCAAGGAGATTTAAAAAAGATGGATGTGGTGTGTGTGAGAGCGGGAGTGAGAAAGAGAGGGAGAGAGAGGAATAGCAATAGAGAATGCGAGAGATTGCAAAACAGAGAGACAGAGAGGGCGAGTGAGACATGCAGATAAAACTGAGAGAAAGTGAACAGGATAGATACCGAAGAGAAGGGGGGGGGGTGATGGAAATAATAATATGGACAGACAGATACATAGAGAGAGACGGGAAGAGTGACAGCAGGCCCAGGGTGACAGATAAATGCTAACAGAGCTGCCTGAGGTAAGTGTTAGCCGTGTCCAGCCAGAGAGGTGATAGAGGAAATGAAACCCCCGCCTCCACCCTCACTCTCTAACTCACTACACAGCCCCCCACCCCCCCCCCACCCCACCCCAATCCTGGTCTGGTGGTGCACAACAACCCCGTGGGGAATCATCTATCAGTCCTTTAAGGCTTGGCCTTAACCTTGAGTGACCATATGGAACCGAATGAAACTGGGCTGAACTCTGAACCCTGAGGAACTCCACTGCATCTGCACGTTGCTGCTTCTTTATTACCTCAGTCTGTCTTGAATTTCACCCCCATACCCCTCCCTCTTTGACTCTCTCTTTGCCTGTCTTTTATTTGTTTGTCCCTTTTAGATCCCCCGCTATCTCTATGTCCCTCTCTCACCGGCTCACGGTTAGCGAACCCCCCTTCTCTTTTTCGGCAGCACCATCCGTCTCCGCTCTATCGCTCTGTTAGGACCTTGTCAGATCTGTCAGGAGCAGCTCTTGCTGGAAGCTTTGTTCTCTGACGCTGCTGCAGTCCTCCACCCGTTACTGATCGGCTTTTCTCTCCCTCTGTTCAGCGTACTCCAGCTCGGAGGAGACACGGGAGTGTGCACACACCAGCTGGAGCCAATCCCTCACATTCTTCCAAACATAAAGCGCCGCTACAAATCCGCCTGTCCGTCTAATTCATAGTGAAACTCTGATTCTAATTCCCCTCTCTTGAGTTCCGCGAGCCTTGTGACTAACAACTTCACCGTCTAATTAGTTCTTCCATGGTTAATCCTTTTAAGCCATTCAGGAACCTGATAATTCACTGTATCGGTACCGAGAAAAGAGACAAAGGTCCCTTTGTGACCTTAAAATCATCACTAACAGCGTTAAAAACACAACCTTGGCATCAACGCATTCCAAATAGTGCCAAGAGCCAGAAAATGTTCAAACCAAACTTAGAGGAAAAGGCACTTAAGGCCTGATAAACTCCACTTACGCTGACACTGGATGTCTTTCATGGCAGGCTCAAAGCCCGGCATGCAGGTGCAGGATCCGACGGGAACCATCCACTCGCCATCTCCATTGCAGTAGAGCTTGAGAGGGACCGACACCTCAACAGCGTTAGGCACGCATGCACCGGTGGCAATGACCAGCGAGGTTGCTTCGGCACCCGTTGCTGTTTCAGGGAAGATTGCGAAGCTGGCGATGGTCGTGGAGCACTTCTTGAAGAAGACTCGGGCAGAGATCAGGGACATGCAGGCACCCAAATCCTGGAAGGCCAGGTAGAATCCGGCTTTGGAGAGTGGCCCGAAACTGCGTAACTTGGTGTTGACGATCCCTGACTCCAGTAGAGAGAAGCTCTCATCAGGGGCAATGGTGTCCACCTGCAGGCAAAAGGTCAGAGCTTCAAGAAGTGGTCAAGTCCGACTTACGTGAGCATCTTGCAATAACCATATGTCAGAATAAACACTTCAAACAGTAAACATTATTTTCAGAGTATACAGATTAAACACATTTTCTTATACGAGTCCTTACGGACTTGTGGCCTGCCAGTGGAACCAGGGGCATCATTCTGTATGATCGATGGCCTTTATAGCAAAATTTTGAGAATACAGTCAAATTTATAACATACTCCAAATAAAAATATCCTGCAACACCGCATTCCCATCTGACCTTGACGTAAGGATTCTCCCGCCATGGTGGGCTGTTGGTCGTTGCTGTGTCCCCATCGGACTCGTAATAAAACAGGTTGAAAGTTTCTTTGCAGGAGCCCGGGATGTTGGGAATGCTAGCACAATCTCGCACGGAGAACTTGAGCTCAACGTAGACGCGCAGCACACCTCGGCGTGGGATGAAGTCTGTCCTCAGCCAGTTGTTCTGGTTGGGCTCCAGGACGTTACACACCTGGTAAGTTCGGATGGGGTTCATGGAGTCGTCATAGCCGCTGACTTCCTCCCACTAACAGGAAAGAGTGCGTGTTATGAGAGAACAGACAGAAAGGTATGATGGTAGGACTGTCGAGAGGGAGTAGAATCATGTTAATGCTGCTCTAGGGCGTACTAGTCATTTTACTGAGAAACGAAGACCAGATCCTCGAAGAATTATGTAAGTTCTGGCTCTCATCATCCTTAGAAAGATCTACAGGTTGCACCCGAGCATTCTTTCGAGCTTCGGACCTCTCCTAAACGCTCCTTAAAACGCCTGAGTGAATTCTCATTCAGCAATCTGGGTAAATGTAATCCATTTTCCAAGGTGACATTTGGGTCGGGGAACTTCGCGCTACACAATTAAGAAGCGGCGCGGCGAGGGGGAAAGCATGTGTTTATCTCGGGGCGCGCGGGAGCGCATTACTTATAATGATGTATGGGTTTCGACATGCCAGACAACGAGCGCCAGCCAGCAGAAAGGACCGGACCGCTTAAGATTGTTGCCATGGCAACCCATCGTTTCCATTGACTGACTCTGCATGCAGAGTCCAAAGACAAATCGTACTACGGGAGCTGGTTGGAAAGGAGGTGGAGGGGGGTTGGGCGGGTTGGGAGAGGTCTGTCAAGCTTAAGGTCAGAATACGCGGCGCACAATTCCCTTACTGGTCATAAGGCCAATAGTGTATTTAAGATGTAGGATGAATTTTTTTTTCCCCCATAAATGGAAGCTGCCTTAGGGAGAAATCTTTTCATCCGTGGAGCCTGTTTTCCTTTGTCTGCAAATATGAGTGTGTTGGTAGGCAACAACAGACAGACAGTACACTCGTACTCACCCCGCTCTCTGGATAGGTGGTCCATGCTAGCTCGGTTGTGGCCCACTTGCTGTCCATAAGTGTCTCTGTAAGCCGAAGATAATCAGTAAACAAATATATCCACACATAATGAAACATTGCATGCATCCAGGCCCGGTCCCCTTCCAAGCCCGAGCTCATCACGGATTAGCATTCTCTCTCTCTGCATTATCTGCTGCATGCCTAATCACTATTTTAGTGCCAGCGTATAGATAACGCGGCCTTCGTTTATCTGTCTTCAACAGCAAAAGCCTGTGGCTCAGATGGAGTACGGCCCTGTTGCTTTGCCCATACAGAGGCACGCAGCACTCCTCGGGGCATTTACTGTCCTCTAAATATACTCCAATCAGTGGAGCAAAACTAGCCGGCGCATGGCTAGCGCACATGCTAATGTTTTATTCACTTTGTTGAGGCGCCGCTCGATGAGGCTGAGCGCTCGCTTCAAATTAGCGCCGCTCTCACATCTGCGAGCTCCTGCATGAAATATTCAGAGCAGAACGTCAACTTAGCCGATTAGGTCTCCGGAAAATACAGTTCAGGCTGTGTAGAAACACACACACACACAGACACACACAGACACACACACGCACACACATGCTCGTGCGTGGATGTGCAAACAGCGCAGACACACACATTCTCACACTGTTTATGCATATTGTAGGGCTCCTTTTCATTGGTGTGGAAATTACAGAGCGGTCCAGGGTGAATTTGAGACCATCGCTCGGCGTGAAATATTCATCTAATTATAATTAAAGGAAAGTCGCTTTGAAGCTTTGATCAATTCCTTATGACCACGCTGCCTCTTTTCTGCAGCCGCTTTGAAATTCGGCCCCTGCTTGCAAGCGACTGGAGTGAAGAATATCGCTGTCAGAGGCGTTTTTTATTCGGTGATGCTTCTTGTGGACACTCCTGAGAGCCACTCAGGGGATTTTCTCTAAGTCTAGGCTCAGGAATGAAGGGAAGTGTACAATACTGGTGGTTCGCTGAGAGGCGTATAATTTTGTGTATTACTGACCATCAGAACACAATATCCTGCGTGTGACTGTAACACTGGCAGAGTGTTATATAAAGCAGTGCACATGGGAAGACCAGCGATCTCCATAACACTGAATCAGTACTATTACTGAATGTATTAGCAAAACATGTATATTAGCTAAAGATAGCAACGCAATGCTAGTTTCATTCATTCATTCATCAAGCATCTGATTAAAATGCCTCCAAAATGCCTCCCGGTTTTGGTGTTTTGGGCGTGTCCAACTGGGAAGAGACCTCAGGGCTGACCCAGAACACCCTGGAGAGACTCCCGGCTGCTCTGGAAACACCTCGGTGTCCCCTCGGCAGATCTGGAGGAGGTGCCAGGGGAGAGGGCCATGCGGACCTCACTGCTTAGGCTTCTGTCCCTGCGACCTGACCCCGGATCAAGTGGAAGAAATTGAAGATGAAGACATTCATTCGCTTAGAAGCTTCACCCTACTAGGGTCGCAGGCAAGCTGGAGCCATCTCAACCGACACTGGGAGAAGGCATGTACTGTAAACACTGAAGAAGCCCATCACAGGGGCAAAACACACCCACAACCATTCACACACACTCACACGTAGGGGTAATTTGGAACAGCCACTTAGCCTGATGTGCATGTCTTTGGATTGTGAGGGGGAACCGGAGTACCCAGAGAAAACCCACACAAGTACAGGGAGAACAAGCAAACTCCATACACAAATGCCCCACTCGAACCTGGGATGAGGTATCCTGTGAGGTGGATGTGTTAACCACCATGCCACCAAGCTGCTAGTTTTTTTATGCTAGTTCATTTTGAAAGTTTTCCACCACCCAAAAATTTTGCTTTGTAATGCGGACAAGAAAAACTCAGAGTCTGAGGCTTGGTTGCCATGACAATGGTAAAGGTTTGCGCCAAAACGCCAAACCAAAACACACATGGCAGGTGAAATGCAGTCAAAACAATATATGCCAAAAATATAAAACATGCTAACCTACTAAGAGACAAATCTATGCATGTTCTCCCCTGCGTGTGTGGGTTTCCTCTGGGCACTCAGGTTTCCTCCAACAGTCCAAAGAATCCATATTAGGCTATCTGGCTGTTCTAAATTGACCCTTGATGAGAATGTGTATGGTTGTGAGTGTGTGTTGCCCTGTGATGGTCTTGCGAGCTGTTCAGGGTGTACCATGCTTTCATACAGTGTTGGCTGAGATAGGCGCCAGCCTTACCGCGGCACTTATAAGAGTAAGCAGTTCATCAAATGAATGAGTGAGAGAATTCTGTTACATATTGTACTCTGTAAACACTTGGACATAAAGATGGCGCCTTAAGTATTACTTAAAATTCTAATTCACCAAAAAAAGCATCAGAAATTTAAAAACCTCATCAGTACTTTTATATTTAGAATATTAGACCGAATATAGACAGAGTTGGGTTTTTTAACTAAATATAACTCAAGCTACTCATAACCCAAACAAAACACGTAAACAAAAAACTCCTGAATTTATATTTCAGATTTGGTGGGCAGTGATTGAAAACAGACAACGCCTCCTTATCCTGATTGGTTGGATGTTGAAGATGTTGGTAGTTGTACCAAACTGGCATCATCATGGCGATGATTTCTGACCAGTGTTTCAGGTGAACATTTACTTTTTATATATATATATATATATATATATATATATTGGATTTTTCCCCATTTTTCTCCCTAATTTAGTCGTTTCCAATTCCCACCCATCAATTTTGCCTTCCCTATCACACGACCACCACCGACCAGGGAGGGGCGCAAGCAAGCACACGCCCCCTCCGTGACATGCGATGCTACTGCCCGCCTCTTTTCGAACTGTTGCGCATGTGTATTTGGGGGCGGCCTAACACACTCGGAGGGAAAGCGCTATCCGCTCCCTCATACGAATGACCTCACAGACGCCCGTGATTGGCTGGTGATCGCTGTGAGTGACAGGGAAGTGAGCGTATGCCATCCCTCCCTCCCGTGAGAGCTCAGCCAATTAGCTCCCATGGGTTCCCGGTCACGGATGGCTGTGGCATCAACCCGGATTCGAACCTTGATATTGATTGCTCGTTATGCATCATGATGCTGATTGGTTGTTATTCTTCAGGATGTTGATTGGCTGTTATTTGTCAGGATGCCTACTGGCTGTTATGCATGGTTGTAATCCATGATTGCAAGTTATGTATCACAACACTGGTTTTTGCATTACGATGCTGTTTGGCATTATGTGCCATGATGCTAACTGGCTGTAATGCATCATAATGCAATTGGCTCTTATCTATTGAGATGCTTATTGGCTGTTATGCATCATGATACTTACTGGCTGTTATGTATCACAATGCTGATTGGTTGTAATATATCACAATTCTGATTGGCTGTTATCCATCGGAATACTGACTGGCTGTTCTGCATCATAATTCTGATAGTCTGCTATCCATCGGAATGCTGATTGGCTGTTATGCATGAGGATGTGGATGGACTGTTTGCTCTTTGGCAGGAAGTTGACATGTACTGACATCCAGGAATGTTCACTAGGACCGTTCTTGTTTTTGAAAACTTTTAAGGTTTCTTTTTAAATTTTCCCCCCCACAAAAGCTTTTAATGATTTTTTACAGAGAGAATGTGGCTCAAATTTTAAACAGCAGCAGAATAATTAATTCATTATAAACGGAAACACGGCCCTCGGAATCTGATTGGGCGTTCCGCTTTTACGCAGTGAACGTGTACATTTGAAGTTGCACCATGAGGACGTAAGGCACCTCCATGGACGATATTTGTAGAGTATATCATTTTCAGATGGCCCCTTGACTTGGAAGCTTCTGACAGATGGGCTGGGTTGAGTCGGGGGACCGAGACAAGCCGTTTCACACTTTCTCTCCTGTCACAGTGGAAACGGTGCCCACTTGACCTCCATGGGATGTATAACTAATGTGCTCTGTTAGAAAACTGGTGTGACAGCCTGGCCTCTGAGAATCACACACACACACACACACACACACACACACACATGCTCAGCATTGATTGGGTTCTGCTGCTGACACAGAAACTGATCGTTCCATGGTGAGGTGAGCGAGAAGGCGGCGATTCCTCCCTCCGATCAAGATTATTGAGACGCAGCTGAAAGGGAGGACAATGCTGCTGCTGCTGCTGCTGCTGGCTGGACGTTTGTGTTCACTCTCGCTCCAAATTATAATCATCACCTCAAGATGAATAGACACTCCTGTCCCACGGAAGCACTGAGTCTGACACGAAAGCCTTGGTAAAAATGTGCGACTTTCCAGCCAAGCTATCACGCCAGCCTCGGCCCCTTTCCCAAAAACGGCAGCAGGGATGCAGCGATGCTCCACACCTTGTCTGTGTTCCCGGTGTGTGTTTCACACTATCAGACCTGCTGCTCCTCATCTCCTTTGGAGCAGACACAGCTCCAGACGCCCACTTAGCAGGCGTCACGGACGCGGCGATGGGCACGGCGTCCTGACATCCTGACCTGAAAAGGTGTGCCGTCCTGCTGCTGCACCTTTGGGTTGACCTGTTAGTCATGCATGCAACATGTACACAGACAGCATCATCACACACCCATGCATGCAAGCATGCTGTGTGTGTGTGTGTGTGTGTGTGTGTGTGTGTGTGTGTGTGTGTGTGTGTGTGTGTGTGTGTGTGTGT
>JAOUQZ010000041.1:18025207-18042765 GCA_028564935.1 Neosilurus hyrtlii | reverse complement strand
CTATATATATATAGAACATGTATGTAATAAGACGTGAATATGTATGTAATAAGACCAGAACATGTATGTAATAAGACGTGAATATGTATGTAATAAGACCAGAACATGTATGTAATAAGACGTGAATATGTATGTAATAAGACCAGAACATGTATGTAATAAGACATGAATATGTATGTAATAAGACTAAAATACATATGTAATAAGACTAGTATACATATGTAATAAGACCAGAACATGTATGTAATAAGACGTGAATATGTATGTAATAAGACCAGAACATGTATGTAATAAGACATGAATATGTATGTAATAAGACCAAGGTTATGCATAATTTATAAAGACTGGACTGATTCACACATGCAGCACATGTAAAGGCTCAAATTTGTCCAGATCTCACATCTGCTCTCATCAGCATGCCTCAACAGGGGCTTGATTCGCTACATATGGACGCAGCCAGCGGAAGGAAATGGCCGGGGAATACAGGAGCAATGATAGAGAGTGTGTGTACTTCAGGGCCACTGTATACTCCGGTGAATAAAGTATTCTACCCGTGTAGCCAGCTTTCAAGACAAAGTTAAAAAAATGTGACTCACAAGGCTCATATATATATATATGGTGGAGAGCAGCCGGGCGACGAAAATGGCTTTTAGCTTTAGTGCTTGAGCTGAGGGGCTGTTAGGTCAGATGAACAAGAAAGAGAAAAAAAAATGAGAAAATTGGTGTTTGTAGTCATTTTAAGTGCCGCAGATTAGAGCTGCGTGATAAATTCTGTCACAACAAACCTATTTAAGATCTTTCCTGTAATGTCAGTAGCTGTGACTCACAGTACCAAGCAGCTGATTGGGCGTTAAAATATATTTTTCTACTGAATGATTAATTTTTCTTTTCTGTTGACTGTTCAGTGCTTTACTGTAGATGTTAAACTGGAAGTTAAACTGTGCGGATGGGATGTCCCAGGGTGGTAGTGACATCATCACAGTGTATGTGGGTCATGCCACACACTAGTGGGACATTAAGACAAAGAGTGCCCATAATAAAGATCAGAACCCTTGGCGGTGTGCGATTATAGGAAAATAATCTACCCTGTGGGTCATGTGATTCAACCTGATGCTAAGCAGGGTAGGCGAGTTACCGTTACAGCCTCAAAGAACTCATGTGAAACAAAACAGATGACGATTATAGCCAGCTTCACAGGTGGGATGGCCCAAAATCAGGAGATGTTGATGTGATTCTATCAGGATCACGGGGAGGCTGGAGCCCATCTCAGCCGACACCGGGTCAAAGGCGGGGTACACCCTGAACAACTCACCAGATCATCACAGCCCAACACACACAACCATTCGCACTTCCACTCATGCCTAGGGGGAAATTGGAACAGTCAATTAGACTAATGTTGTCTTTGGACTGTGGGAGGAAACTGGAGTACCCTGAGGAAACCCAGGGATAACATGCAACCTCCACACAGAAACACCATTGCCAAGCCCGAGACTCGAACCCTGGACTTTCTTACTGTGAGGCAGACGTGCTAACCATGAAGTCACCATGCCGCCCTTCTATCTATCTATTTATTCTATTTATTGGGGAAAATGGACAAAAAAAGCCCTAAAATATAATTTTTTGACCCTTTTTCTAAATCAAGTAAAGTTTGTGCGAGTGTCAGGAATACCCTCCTAAGACATTCATCTCAGATAGTCAGAGTCAACCAAAACCTAAGAAAAACATTCCCATTAGTGAGGCGCTTCAGCTGCGGTGCTTCATGCCGACACGTTCTCGGCTGCGAGTATTGATGAGTCACCACGTTTTTTTCTCTCTCTCTTGCTGCTTTTCTCTCCATCATTATTCATCCCTGCCACCTTTTTAATCTCCAGCGGGCTGACTCAGAATTCATTTTCCATCCAGGAAGCACTCGGCTCCTCGGCAGCGTCGATTAAGAGGGTAGGGAGGAAATTACGTTCTGATTGTATTTTTTTTTTACACCTTTTTTTCGGTATGGTTGTGTTTTTTCTCAGCATGCCAAGTTTGTCATTAATACACAAAGTGCATAGTGGGTTTGTGGGATGTCTGCTCTTTGTCAAACATTCGAATTCACATCAAGGCTCCTCAAATGAAAATGTACTGTGCACAAGGGATGTTTTGATGCAATAGCCTAACAATTGGATTTGTCAAATGTGAACCGGTTCGTCATAATACGGTGGTGTTTTAATTAAAAGCCAAAGTAAGTTGAAAATGGCGTACCTGGACGAAAATGCGATATCGCCAAAAATACATCCTTCAAATCAAAATCTACCACATGAGCAAGTTCAAATATCCAATAAACTCAATCTATCCATGCTAAAATACTTCTTAAAGAAAGGGTAAATATCCCACTAAATCTTACATACTGTCCCTTTAATTTTCTGCCCTTCCCTGACCTTACATTTAACACTCAATGTTCATCATTTTAAAGCTTTGGTCCTCATCATAATAAAGTAGAGACATGCCTTCATTTTCAATACAGACTTCTTCCTAGCTACTCTTCATCGTTCATCTGTGTATACAAATTAACCCTTTAAAAGCCACACCAAAGAAAAAAAATGTTTTTGTATGTTCTATACAAAAAAAAAAAGCATAAGTAATTATTGTAAGAAGCAAAGCATGATATGGGGAATGCAAACCCCACCCCAAAAAGTGAATAATTATTCATATTATTCAAAAGCTGAATTCTATAATTGTTTAACTATTCATTCAAAATATTTAAAGCACACAGTCATGTTACTACGCCAGCACTGGGCGAGTTGTCAGTGAGGTATAACAGCGTACAGCGGAAAAAATATTCTAGCTGTTTTGAGTCATATAGAAATGCCTGTGGCTAGTTCAAAATTCATTCAATATTTACTGAAAGTGTATGATTGTAAGGACACTTTGGATATTGGTGCACGCTGTTCAAATTATCCAGTGTCAGTGATGGAATATGTCAGCTCGTAGAGGAATTCCAGGGATTAGTTGATGGCTTTCCACCAATCAGAAATGAGAAAATATTTTGAATGGATAATAATCATAATGTTTGGCTCCCGAGTGGCGACTATGTGTGCGACATGGTGCACGACTATCAAGCTGGAGATCACTGGTTTTAATCCAGGTTGATGTCCATCCATCGGTGACCGGGAGTCCATGGGAGCTAATTGGCTAAGCTGTCATGGGAGGGCGGGATGGCATACGCTCACTCACAGCGATCACCATCCAATCACGGGCGTCTGTGGGCACATCCGTATGAGGGAGCGGATACGCATGTGCAGCAGTTTATAAAGAGGCGGGTGGCAGCATCGAATGTCACAGAGGGGGCGTGTGCATGCTTACGCCCCTCCCTGGTTGGTGGTAGTTGTGTGATACGGAAGGCAATACTTGATGGGTAGGAATTGGATACGGCTAAAAATTAGGGAGAAAATGGGGAAAATAAAGAAATAAAAATCATAATCAAAGTCAAAATTATTTTTTAAATTAGTTTTTTTTAATGCACAAAATGTGTTGTAGAAAACGGTTAGCAATGACATTAAAGAGTTCTTTTAATGTCCTGTCAGTGTATACAACAGTAGAAATCTACAGAGAGTGTCACGAATATTCTTTTTAATTAAATTATGTGTTTTGACAGAAATACATGACTGTAGCTCACAGAGGTGATGGGAAATTAAACGCTGCTTAATGTCAGGTGGTTGTATGATGACAAAATGGCCTGCCGATGGCTCAGGTGTTTTATTAGGCTTATTAAAAATGTCATCTTTTTATTTATAGTCGAACTCGTTAGACTAAAGGTTTGGCATCATGTTATGTCGGAGGAGGATGTCTGACAGGCAGGGTGTTGATTCCACGATTGTGTTCCCTCGTAAATCAATTGAAAACTATTGATTGCTACAATTCGCCATTTGGCAGAAGAGCACTTTACAGTGCCTCGTCTGAGATAAATCAACATCCAGCACAGTGTATCTGGAGACATTATTTCACACCTGACTCTAATGCCTCTGATCAGAGCGCTGTAAAGACCTTCGCCGGATGAGAGTCGACAGATATTGAGCAGGGCTATGAGAATCTGGTGCTGCGTGCCGTTTCTGCGCTCCGCAATGGATCTGTAAATAAACCGGATTTTTCCATCAAGGTGCAGAGAAATCTTTCTAACGACCTGAAAATAGAACCCGTTTCTTGTTGTCATGTACTCTATCAAACAGAGGCTTCCAAGGACCTGTTCAGAGCAGTGTTTTCTTTCCTTTCCTCCTCTTTTAATACTACACAAGGAGTCAGATATAATATATGAAATATATTGAGTTTGTTCTTTTCCTCATGACTTGAAATTTTTTGTTGAAAAAAAAATACCCCTGAAATGAAAAAATATATATGTTCTTTAAATTCTATTTAAAAATAATATTCATTTGTTCATTCATTCATTTATTTTATCCTTTATTATACTGACTGTTAAAGAAACCACACCTCCTTCACTAACATTAGCATTAGCCCACACGGAACACCGCCTTCAGCATCACACAGACACAGAGACAGAGAGGCCACACCTTATCGGGACTGACAGTCACATAGAACACGCCTCCCTCAACACAACTGACAGACACAGATGCCACGTCTCCATCACTGAGACTGACAGGCATATAGGCCACGCCCCATTCACTATGACTGACAAACACACAGGCCATGCCTTCTTTTTGGGGCCTGTATTTTACAGAAACCACGCTTACTTCAAGGACTAAAAACCATAGAGACCATTCAGTCTTTTTTATAGGGACACACATTAACACAGGCCACGCCTCCCTTATTGTCCTTCGGGACAATGACAGATACACAGGCCACGCCTCCACGACAGTGCCTCGCTGTTACAGAAGCCACGCCTCCTTCAAGAAATAACAAGCACAGATACTACGCCTCATTCATCGGGACTAATAGTTACACAGACCACACCTTTTTCATTATGATTGACAGAAATACAGGCCACCTTCAGTGAGCCTAAATGTTACAGAGACCACACCTCCTTCATGGACTTACAAACACAAAGACCGTGCATCCATTCATTTTGACTGACAGGCTCAGGGCATGCCTCCTTTGCAGAATTCACGCCTCCTTCATGGACTAATAAACCGCACTTCAGTGGGAGAGTTTGTTACAGAAACCACACCTCCTTCTCGGACTAACAAGCACGGAGACCGCATCTCCTTTATTATGACCGACAGACATACAAGCCACACCTCCTTCACTTGAAGTGAATGACACAGACTGAACGACACTCCTCAATTACTGGGACTGACAGACATGCCCCAGCCCAAGACACGTGCCCACACACAAAAAGCAATAGAAAGGACACACATAATAAATGAAATATATTAAATTATGTATGAAATATGAACACAGTGGCACAGTGGTTAGTACGTCCACCAAACAGCAAGAGGTCCAGGGTTCGATGTGCATGGATTAATTCTTGCGTGGGTTTCCTCTGTGTACTCCGAATTCCTCCCAAAGTCCAAAAACATGCACGGTAGGCTGATTGGTTGTGCCAAATTGCCGCTAGGTGTGAGAGTAAGTGTGAATGGTTGTGTGAGTGCGGGCCCTGTGACGGCGTGGCGAGCTGTCCAGGGTGTACCACGCCCCACGCTCAGAGTCGGCTGAGATGGGCACCAGTCTCCTCGTGACCCTAATTAGGTTTAAGCGGCTCAGACAATGAATGTTTTATAACAGGTCTGATGCATGCATTGTGTTACAGGTGATAAATAATTTTATCATGTCTTATCCTTTTTTTCTGATAACGCACCATGAGCTGTTACTCCTGGAAACACATCAGCGTAAGAATAAAGTTTATTCACTGCAGCTCAGCAGTTGTGTGACCGGAAAGGTTGTGAGGATTCTGCCTGACTTGCACGTCTCTCTGTCAAATGAATAAATAAATACGTGTAATGTAATATCACGCCATCTGATTGTCCCAACGCTTCGTCTCCTTTAAACTGAGGCCGACTGCTTTTAAAGGACAATGTCCCGCAAATAAAGTGTGGCTGCAGTTCCACCTGAGTACAGACTTTCCGAGGTCATGCCTACTGTCAGGGTTCTCATGTTTCGCTGGCTTGTGTCATCTTCGGTGCCTTTTTTCTCGTGTTGAGAGATGAAATTGTGCAGACCGAGTGTTTTTTTAGGTTCTAAAACACTGATGTTCAGCTTCAGACCCTGAATAGCCCCAACACAACACATTTTTTCATGCATCCCTGCAAAATATACACCTGATTCATCTCGTTTCGGGCTCGGCGATCATCAGGTGTGATTTCGCTGACATATGTTGCAACATAAAAGATTTGTCCTTTAAATATCAGATGATAGGCATTGTTGATGTTATGGTCTTTGAGCACAGGGTCTTGGTCAGGCTGGGCTCAGGTGAAATTTGCATGCTCTCGCAGGGCTTGTTCAGATTGCCCCTAGGTGTGAGTGGAAGTGCGTATGGTTGTGTGTGTTGGCCCTGCAATGGTCTAGTGAGCTGTCCAGGGTGTACCCCGAATTCACCCGGTGACAGCTAACATAGGCTCCAGCCTCATAATAGGATTAAGCGATTCAGCCAATGAACGAATGAATGAGCTTCTGACCTGAAATGCACCATTTTCTGCAATTTTCCATAAATTATCCAAGGCACATGAATATAAGTAACATATCTCATGATAGATTCCTTGCTCAAGGGCTCAACAGTAGAACCATGGTAGTACTGGGGACGGAACCCCTAACTTTGGATTAGTAACCCGGAGTCTGGACCACTGAGCCACCACTGCCAATTATACCAATATAAACTGCTTGTTACCTGAAGGCTAGGTTTGTATAAAGAAATCTCAGCCTGGGGTCCTTCTGCCTGGTCTGAACAAAAAAGACTGGAGGGCTGAGATTTCTCTGTACTGACCGAGCAAACGAGGTTAATAAGCAGTTTATTATATCGGATTTTAAAATAGCGGCCATCTTTAATTCGCTTCAGGTGCTGATACTTTCCCGCTTGTGAACAAGGCGTCACTTCTCACCCGCACACGAATTATGCTTCTCAGTGTAGGTGGCAATCAGCAAGTGGGTTCAAGCTCTCTCCATACATCAGGAATGTGTGGAGCGTTATGTTTTTCAGCAGGCCTCACACCATCACCCTTGTGATTAAGTTACTAGTTTTAAGTATATTCCATATTTTTGGCGTTTTACATTTACATTTACAGCATTTGACAGATGCTCTTATCCAGAGCGACTTACAATGATCATTTTGATACAACTGAGCAATTGAGGGTTAAGGGCCTCGCTCAAGGACCCATCAGTGGTGATAGTGGGGATTGAACCACGTTTTCTTTGCCTCATGCTTGTTTTGCTCAGTTTGTTCTTGATAACTTGTTTGTGTTTTCAGTTCTCTAGGGTTCTCTTGACTAACATATGAATCATATCTCCACTGCATTCATGACAGGTCCTTTCAACTTCCTGTGAAAGCAACTAAAGATCATAGTTCACAGTGCAGCTAGCTAACAGCTAAGTTAGGGTGATACACACCGGTCCATTGCAATACCGCAACCATTGCCAGTGAATCAACCAATCAGACTGCATCATGCTGTCTCTGCAATTTAATAAACCATTTTTAAAAATTTTGTTAATAGTCCATGCAAACTGATTGACTGTTCCATGATACAGAACCACCCTGTATGGATCAGTCAGTACCATTTTTCTCTCAGCTCCCCAGCGCTTGACCAAAACACGAACCTCAAATAAAGTCAGACCCCCCAGAATCCACCCTTGAAAAAAGTATGACATCTAACCTTACTCTTGGTAAAATCAATCCCAAAGGTTCAGAATGCAAACAGAGTTGTGTTGTTGATGCAAGCTTTGATTTGGTAGTGAGCATAACGTCATTGCGCCTCCAGATGTAGGTCAGTACTGGGAAATTCCTTACCTTGCTATCATTCATTCAATACATAAAAGCCTCAGTCTGGAATTTCCTTGTACTGACACTAGGTTATTAAGATGTAGATACTATTACAATCAAATAAATATGATTCAGCTATCCAAGATGGCCGTCCAGTGACATTAAGATGCCTAACAACCTGTGGCCTGTGGCCTGGGGGGCTGAATTAGCATTAGCCTTCCATTTACTATGAAATAACTTTACTTTTGAATCATTCTGTCCTTTTTTACGATGGTTATTTGCTAGAGGAATGCAGAAGTGTATGATGAGCTCTGTAACCTTTAAACTCACTTTACCTTCACGTAATAAACAGTTTTCTGTTATTTATTTATTATAATATTTATTTAGATGAATTACACCAAAAGTAGCAGTCAATACAGAGCTTGGTAAATCAGAACAATCAACTTTGCTTGAAAAAAAAAGATGCTATTCAAAGTCTGAAAGTGAGTCAGAAGACACGAATTTCAGGCCATAGCTTCTTGTTGCTTAAGACATCAAACATGAGCACAGATGGTCAAAAAGAACCTCACTAAGTGCCTCATTCATTCATTTGCTGAACTGATTTGTCCTACTAGGGTTGCAGGAAGGCTGGAGCCTAGCTTAGCTTAGCTTATACAACCTTTGGGCCAACACTCAAGCCAATTAGCCAGTTAGCCTAATGTGCATGTCTTTGGATTGTGGGAGGAAACCAGAGTGCCCCGAAGAAACCCATGCAAGCATGAGACAAACACAAAGTCCACCTAGAAACACCCTTGCCAAGCCAGGGACTCAAACCCAGGACTCTTGCTGCGAGGAGGTATCAACAAAGTACCCCAAATCAAGTCTCTCCATTCAAACCCTGTTTAGTGTCATGGTCTATAATTTTTTACTATCAATGGCTTCAGTTGATGCATCAAGAAATGTAGTGAAGAAACAACACGTGGGAAAAATTCAGAAACATGAGCCTTCCTGCTAACTTCTGTAGCAGATGTGGCCAATCACGTGAGTTTATGCTAATGATTTGGCGGAATGGAGATTGAAAGAAGAAAAAGTTTTTTTTTCTTTCTTTGTTTCTATTTTTTTGTAGCACATTTATTTAGACCCACTGTAAAGTGATGACATTTTAAAAACAACGTTTAAAGACAGTCGGACAGAGATGTATGTGTTTATTTGAAACGGACGTTTGATCTGTCCAGGCGTTGTGACTGGTAACGTGAAGCAGCAGCGCGAAACAAAAACAGAACCATTTTAAATTGATGTCTTGTTTGTAGCCGTAAACCATGAAGTCGTTTGAGTCGCTTTGGAAGGAACTGGATGTAATTGAACCCTTACAATTTTTGGCACCCCTGAGCTACAACCAGCACCCCAACCCCATCCCCTACCCCTACCCCATATATACGTAACGTTTTAATGTTTTCTAGATGACAGGAAGTCCCACTGTGTTCTAAACCACTTCAGTACATCTCAAACACACTGGCTTGTGGTTTAGAGTCACTAACGTTAAGACATCAAACACGTCTCGGCTCATTGCGGCACAAACTAGAAAATTGTCTGAGTGTCCTTTTCCTTCAAACCACATCTTTAATCTTAACCTGAGTTTTCACTGTCCATTAAGTGCTTTCATGCCTGCTGAAATATAGGAGCGTTAGAGTTTTACTTGGCTCAATTCCCCCATCATTCATTGCTCAACATCGTTAATTTAAACGCGCTCTGATTGCAAGAAAGTAAACCTTTCTCTCGCTTAGAAGTGTACATTAGCCAACGACTAACTGTCAAAGCTAATAACTCTCCTTCCAAGCAATTTATCTCATGGGAGTAGAGGAAGAAATCTGCATTTCTATTGAGCGATAAGTAATAAACATTGTGTGGCGCATGGAGCTCTTTCTCAGAAAGCAAGAGGCCCGGATAACACAAGCAATTTCACATTTATATTGCTCGTTTCCAGATCTTTCTATCCAAGGAGACTTTGAAGTGAAGCAGAACTTAATGCACACTCGCACTAAGATGCCTGAACCTAAAGAAATACACATAAAAAAGGCTGAATTCTTATTTTTATATCAACCAAATATTCAAAAACAAAAGCAGTTCTGCTTCTGGAAAATTCTCGATTCTGTCTGGTTGCTTTAATACATCACCGTTTCCATAGTAACAACAATTGACAAGGACTTGCCGAGTAGACTTAATACACAACCCTAAAAGTAGAATTAAATTTAAATAGATTTAAAAATAAAAACTGATGGAAGGAATTTTCAGTCAAAAATGTTCTCGGAAAAGAAAAGCAATAAATATAAAATGATGCAAGGTAGCTAAGTTTCATTGAGCTTCCATTACATTATCTTCTAAGGAAGCTACCTGTTTCTGTTTTTAAAATATTGTTTTATAAGTTTTAACATGATTAATAATAATAATAATAATAATAATAATAATAATAATAATAATAATAGGAATAATAATAACAGTGGCATGGTGGCACAGTGGTTAGTACGTCTGCGTCACAGCAAGAAGGCCTGGATTAGACTCCCAGGCTCAGGGCGTTTCTGTGTGGAGTTTGCATGTCCTCCCCGTGGCATGTTCTCTATTTATCCCCAATCTCCTTACATGGGTTTCCTCTGGGTACTCCGGTTTCCTCCCGCAGTCCAAAAAACATGCACAGTAGGCAAATTGGCTGTTCCAAATCACCCCTAGGTGTGAGTGTGAATGGTTGTGTGTATTTGCCATGCATTGGTCTGGTGAGCTGTTCAGGGTGTACCCCGCCCCACAGTCAGAGTAGGCTGAGATGAGCACCAGCCTCCCGTGACCCATATTAGGATTCAGCGCGTTGAAAAATGAATAAATAAATGAACAATAGTAATAACAATAATAATAATAATAGTATTGTACACTTTTACATTTTAAAAATATAAAAACTTTCTTGTTATAAAGTATTTCACTATCTGTAAACATATTTTTAAATAATGTGCACATTATGACAATAATTTACAATGTATGTATGTATATATATATATATATATATACATATATATCTTAATATTTCTAACAATATTTAATTTTTTACATATTTTTTATATAAATGCATTTTTATAAAGAGAATCAGTATGTAATGTACTTTAATTTTTTTAAAGAATTGGTTAATGTCATAACAATATTGTACAATCTGGTAATTTTTAAAAAATAATTTTGTAAAAAAATTGTATAAAGAAATATTTGCTTCCTATAATATAATAATTCCTAGAAATATATTCTTCCTTACACAATCAAGGATTAATAAAATATTGTTATAACAACAAAAAAAGAAAAGGGTGTTCCTGGTATGCAGTGCTTAGTTTGGTTCCTACCAAAAATGGTCCAATGGCTCACTGATGCATGTGCAAACTGTTAATGCTGTATATGATTGAAAGGGGCCAGAACACACTGGATTGTGCAGGTGCCGACCAGTCGGGTAGTCATAATGTTATGGCTGATCGGTGTATCAGTGCTATTCTTCTGCAGCGGTCATTGAATGATTGAGCCTTCTGGCATTTCATGAGGACTTCTTGAAGAATTCTAAACGCATCAACTGAAAAAAAAGACAATCTTTTGACCTTTTGTCGATCTCTTTTCTTAAATTCACTACACGTTCCTAGAGACTCTGGGAAAGACTCAAGGCGGTTTATCACAAAGGAATCTTCCGACCAAGAAGGCTGTACGGATAAATCCCAACACTTCCAAAGAAGACCCTTGAGCAAGGACCCTAACCTTCATCCACACAGCTCTAGGCATGGATCATAAGCTGCTTTGGAAAACACGGACTGCCAAAAGAATAAATATAGACGTAAAGCTGTAAATCAAATGGCACATTGAATCACGATTCTCTCTCTGAGGAGGAGGAGGAAGGAGGGCGGAGGGAATTTTTCTTTTTCTCCTTTCCCGCCCCCCCCTGCTTTGTACCGAAAGCGAATACAGGCTTGGTCCTAGCATGGACTCGAGTCAAAATATATATAGACATACGATACGTGCAGACCCCTTCACGCAAAAACAAACCATGCAATTGGCGTCATGATTTCCATGTGCGAATTTGAAACTTCACCCTCCGCCCAGAGGGGGGTTTGACAGCCCTGTCCATTTGCCCCTAATTGTTTGTGTTTTAGGCACTATATTCTGCCTGCTGTTCATTCTGAGGTGGTTGGCTGCATTCGTACTTATATACGAAAAGTTCATAGGCTAATTAACGAGTAAAGAGAGAGCAAGGGGATCTGCAACATCCGTGGAAGAAGTGTGCAGACTGCAGGGGAGACTATGTTGAAAAATGAACCCTATTTGGTCAAAGACATCTATTGCATTATGGTCAACCTATGAACTTTTCAGCCTGCCCTTGTAATTTGTGACAAATTTGGAAAATTATGCAAAATACAGATAAAAAGATACATTGCTTGTTTTTTTTTGTAAGAATACACTGTGTAGGAGTCTTACTTTATATCATAAGTAGTAGTACACTGGAATACAGCAATTACTGGGAAGTGGCTGTCTGACTTTGCGATGAGTGCATTACACAGTTGTGTAGGTGTAGAAGCCATTACTCCCTCCCCTTGAAACTTGGTAGACATTTGGGATTCAGCCTTGAGGCATTCCGAGTTGGCTGGCAGACCTTCCAATAAGTGTGGAAGCCATTATTTCATACCATGTCTATGCTATTTATATAGGAAGTAAGGAGCCGTTTGGGATTTAACCCTGCTGTACTCTGAATACCCGTCATACGAGACTGAAATGTGTGAACTACTACCTACTGACACATTGGCGAGACATTCTTTTTTTTTTTTTTTCTCGGGCTCTTTCCGTGTATTTTGGCATCCATTTATTCTGGGCCAAATTCGATACCTGGTGCAAGTGTGTACGCTCACAAATCATGGTATCAATCTTTTTCACAGGGTGGTACCAGTGCATGAGGTTTTAGATGAGAATAGCAGATATAAATGCTAGTCATGTTGGCAGAAAGATATTAGCAAAACAGAAAACAGGAGAACTAAAACTAAAAGTGTTTGATGACATTTTAAAGTACATTTATCTTCTAAATGTAAAAAACAAACAAGCAAACAACAACAACAACAGCAAAGACGTTTAGATGATAAAACTATCTGAAAGTAGCTGACAGACTAGAATTGCTAGTGACGTTGTTAGCAAAATTAATAAGAACAAACAGAAACACATCAAATAACACAAACAAACTTCAAATTTCAGCATTACTGACTTAAGTATCTATCTATCTATCTATCTATCCATCCATCCATCCATCCATCCATCCATCCATCCATTTATCTATCTATCTATCTATCTATCTATCATACAAACTGAAGATGGCATAGAATGAGACTAGCTGGTGTACAAATTCAAGTTATATTATTAGCATGGTTAGCAGAGCATTTATCTATTAAGAACTGATGGTTGATGTATTTACTAAGATTAGTGGGCCTAACAAATTCAAATCGTTACTAAGTTTAACAAAATCACCAAAAAACAAGACTTGAATCTTAAACTTTTTCATTCATTCGTTTTCGGAATCGCTTAATTCTAATTGCAGGGTCGCAGGGTGCTTCGTAAAGATAAAGATAAGATAAAGAGGTCTTTATTGTCATTTGTTGCATGAACAATGAAAATCAGTTTAGCAGCAATTATAAAAAAGTGCACAAAAGATAACTAAGGTAACTACACTAAGCTATATATGTGCATATACCTACATACACGTATATACACATACCTATAAGTACACATATAGACACGTACACATACATATATCCTCTATGCAAACACATATACATCTATCCACATATTTAGAGATGAACACAGAAGAGTGTATGATATGTTAAAGGTTCATGGTATACACAGGGTGAGAGGTAGAGCTTTTTAATCATATGCTGCATGGTGCTAAAATGTTATATGATGTATGAGACCTGCTCTAAACATAAATATTGCACTTAAATATGAGTATTGCATTTAAACATGAGTATTGCACTTAAAGAGTAATATTGCACTGACCAGGTAGATGGTCTGAATGATGGTTATTCAGTCAGTGTGTGTGACGGTGGTGGTGAGCTTGTTGGTAAAAGCTGTTCTTGAGTCTGTTAGTTTTTGTTTTTAGTGTCCTGTACCTTTTTCCGGAAGGGAGAGGGGAGAAAAGAAGGTGTCCAGGGTGTGGGGGACTTGTTAGTTCCATTGGCTCTTCTCCGAAGTCTGCCAGTGTAAATATCACTGGGGGTAGTGTAGTTCAGATTACCTGCTCTGCCATCCTTACCACCCGCTTCAGGCCTTTCTGTCCTCTGCAGTACAGCTGCTGAACAACACTGTACAGTAGTAGGTAGGGAGGCTCAGCAGTTTGTCAGTAGGGGTCGGGGGCGGGCCTGACGAAGTTTTCTGAGGAAGTACATCCTTTGTTTGTTCCTCACCTGGTGAGAGATGTTCGTGGTCCAGGTGAAGTCAGCAGAGATGTGGACTCCAAGAAACTTAAATCACTCCACCCTCTGTACCTCCTCTCCATCAATATAGAGAGCAGAGTGTTCAGTTTGTTTAGATTTCCTGGAGTCCATTATCAGCTCCTTTGTCTTGGATGTGTTCAGGTCCAGGTTTTTGTTGTCGCACCATTGCTGCAGATGACGGATGTCTCCTTCCTCTAGACTGACTCGTCGTTATCTGTTATCATACCTATGACTGTGCGGTCGTCTGCGAATTTGACAATGGTGTGAATGAAGGAACAGTTGTGTATGAAGATTGAGAAGACAAGGGGGCTGAAAACACACCCATGTGATGTTCAGGATGAGAGTTGAGGAGATGTGGTCTCCTATCCTGACGTTCTGAGGTCTGTTGCTAAGAAAGTCCATTGTCCAGGTGCACAGTGAGCTCCCTAGGCCCAGTTGCCCAACTTCTGAACCAGTTTATGTTGTAGAACCATACGAAAAGTCTACGAAAAGCATCCTCCTATAGGAGTTACTGCTGGCATCCTCTGCTGACCAGTTTGCTCTGTATTCAAACTGATGTGGACCAAGACAGGAATGGCAGCCTTAATGTGAGACAAGTCTCTCGAAACAGTTGGTGATGATGGGGGTAAGGGCGACTGGGCGATAGTCGGGGGCTTCCGAATAGCTCCTGAAATGTTATCCTTCTTCAAATGTGTGTGCTTCTCAAGGCTGAACTGTTCCTATACTGACCACACCAGATACACACACACACACACACACACACACACACACACATACACACACGCTGAAATGGGATATCTTCTCTCAAGAAAAGCATGTGTTTCTCAAGGCCCAGGTCACGCAGCGTCCAGACCAACTGAAATGTGATCTTCCTCTTAAAAATGTTGCATGTGTGTGTATGCTTTTTAAAGCAGACGCCTATAAGAATGTGGCACCTTTAGCATCTTTAGCATGTCTGAGATATCCATATTTACGTTCGAGTGCATTTCTGGGGCATCTAGAGCCAGACCATGAGATTTAAAGAATGACGTGTCGCACACTTGGCTGCACCTCTTTCCATTAGCGCTAGTTCTAACACCCACAATGACCATGTCCCAAATCAATGATGTGCTATCCTCTGGTCTGCTCTGCCCTGCCGGCGATTGTAAAAGACTGGGCTGCTAATACGGGGTGCTAAAATTTGTCCTTCCAGCTGAGATGTATTCGAAGGCAACTGCTAAACTAACGACAGCATGTTAGCAGGGAAATGGAGTGAACCTGGAAGCAATTTCCAGTCGCTAGTGATGGGGAAACAGCATGAGCTGATGAAAAATTCCCAGCCTCTACACATTTTTGGGTAGTTTTATAGAGAGCCTTTAATTAATTAATTAATTAATTAAATCCTTTAAAAAAATGTAATAATTACTATTATTATTAATATAATTATAAGAAATTTGTGTGTTGATTCAGATTCATGTAAATGGAAGCCAATTTTCACCTCATGGTAGCTTCAACCAGGTTTTTCTTCTAAAACATCCAGCAGCAGTTTTACTACGATCCTAGTGGTGTTGTCTCTTTTCTGGCACTGCCTATTTTTTCCCAGTGCGAAAGGCATAAATGTTAAATTTGATTTTTCCATCCAGAACAAGTATGTGAGGTTCATGTGGGTAGTAAATGGGCTGAAAAATGGGCCCCACCTGGGTTATGCTAGGGCTATATGGGCACCAAGTGGGTATGGGGTTCAAAATTGGCATCTTAACCAGGTCCCACTTGAGCCAACTAAGTGTGTCCCACTTTGGCAAACCCATAAGGGCCCCCTATGTGGGTCCCAGTTGGGTTACTGATGGGAAATGAATTCATGTAGGCAGTTGACATGGGGTCACTATATAGCCATATGGGGGATTTTTTTGACCCACTTACCACCCACATGGGTCACACATACAAGTGCGGGCTGGGTTCTGGAAGCAAAAAAATTATTTATATATATGTGTGTATATATGTTTGTCAATCATTTTGACAGACATGGTTAAGATAGTCCTGGGTTTGAGTCCTGGGCTCGGCGAGGGAGTTTCTATGTGGCATTTGCATGTTCTCCCCAGCTTGCGTGGCTTCCTCCAGGTATTCCGGTTTCCTCCCATAGTCCAAAGATATGCACAGTAGGCTGCTTGGCTGTTCCAAGTTGCCTCTCGGTGTGAGTAGGAATGTGAATAGTTGAGTGTGTAGCTCTGCGGCGGTTTGGTGAAATGTTTAGGGTGTACCTCTCCTTCACCTAGTATTGGCTCTTCGTGACCTTAAAAGGATCAAACCATATGGCAAATAAGTGAGTGAGAAATGATTAAGATAGAAAATGAAGCTAAGAGATGTTTTTTTGGGGGGTGCCAATAATTTCAATCTTGCTTAGTGCCCAGCCTGTGACTTAGGTGTTGACAAATTCTTGTGCAATGCAGACATCTAGTGGTGATCCAGCTAACAAACTAATATAAATACCCACCCCAAACACCCCCCCACTCCCTCACCATTACCACCCCTTCTACTGTTAATACTCTCTATTAGAAATCTGTATAAATTGAAAAAAAATAAAATAAATCAGTTTCCCTCAAGCACACAGTGGAAATTCCTTTTCTTGTCTTTTTGCTCCACCCAAACCTGAAACTCCATCAGTCCCTTTCCGGTCCCTCACTGAAACAAACGGCTCATTCATCCCTGATAATCCAACTGCAAAGGAAAAATAAACAAACCCACAGCAGGCTGTGTTCCAAACGGCTGCACAATGGACGTGTAGTGCGCAGAATAATGCAGGGTTTAGGGTTAAAAGTCAGTACCTCCTAAACAGACATGAAGTGTCCAGTGTGTGGGCAGACCAAGTGTATGCAAGGAGGGAGAAGGGAGGGATTTGGGACACAGCCAACTTTATGATCATTCCGAGCTCGAGATGTGGACTGTAACATGCAGTGTTTGGGTTGTGTTTATTTTCAGTTCGGTGTTTGGGGAAAGAGAACGAAGGTAAGGTTTAATTATTTAAAATAAAAAGTTTGTTTAATAATCTAGTAACTTCTTGTATTTATAATGTTTTTGTTGCAATAAAGTCAAACTTAATTACATGTTAGTTATATGTGCTGAGGCTGAGTCCAGTCACTCAGTCTGTCTTTGTTTGTTTCTTTGCTTATTTATTTATTGATTTATTTTGGTTTTTAAAATGTATTTTTTTAATATATATA
>JAOUQZ010000041.1:17987347-17998973 GCA_028564935.1 Neosilurus hyrtlii | reverse complement strand
AAGTGACGTGCTTTTGCAGGTTATTCACTAGGTTTTGCAGTTTGTACTAATTGTTTTGAGAAATGCACTAACTGCTGCGCAAATGTAAATAGTGGGGTGAGAAATGCATCAAAGCAACTGAGAAAAACTGTAATATATGAATCGTATATGATGTATATGTGAAGTGTAAGTGCTTACAGTCATGTTGAACATGCTGCGTGCTTTCTTGTTGATGACCCTTTCATCGATCGTGTCCTTCTGCGAGTGGTTAATCATTTTGCTGTGAATGAATCAAGGGGTGAATATTTATGGAGTCAGAATTTTTATACCTTTAATTAAAATATATCATGGCTCTGTAATCATTGCACTTCCACAGTACAACGTGGAAAAGTGTAGTAGGTGTTGAAATCTTATGCAAAGCATTTGGATTTAATCAAATCTGCTTTTTTGTTTGGCACAGGTCACTGAACGAGGGGCCTAAAATGAGTTTGACACCCCTAATATAAAGAGGAAAACAATGGTGGAATCATCTTACCAGAGGAGTATTCCATCCTTCACCGATGTGAACAGACTGTCGTTATCCGGGTCCATAGGGATGATATGTTGGCAGTCGGGGTCGTTTGCCAAGGCCTTATTGATCCAGTTGACGAAAGCCACTTTCTCTTCATCTGCAGGCAGACAAGATATAAGCAATAGAAGCAACATGCTCAGATTTCCGATGGGAATCGTGCTCAGCCGAGGCCCATAAAATGACTTCATTCACGCAACTCATTGCTTCTAATGGGACGGCGCTCTGGCTCAGATTTCAGCAATGACTACAAACTTGAGAACTCAAGAACTCGAGAACGCTACACATGCAATTCCATCAATGCCAGTAATCAAATTTGGTGCGCCAAGGAACAAAGGGCTGTAATAAAGTCGTCAACTTAAACCCAAAAGTTACGTTGGGAAGGTTGTGCATATTCAGGTTACCCAGTTGTTTGACTAGTTGAGCTTCTGCACTTCCTGTTCAGATTATGAAAATCATCTGACCATAGGTCAGGTCTCTAAAGTTGGAAGATTGGTATTGAGTTGAAATGACTCTGGGTTTTTACCCAGCGGTTCTAGATCACCATTTTTAAACACAGGCACCTACCTTTAAAAAGACCCATTCACTTCCCAGGTATAATCACTCAGTCCCTTTTTTTACTGAACTGTTTAATCCCATTAAGGTCAGAGAGAGGCTGGAGCTTATCTCAGTCAACACTGGGCGAAGGCAGGGTGCACCTTGAACAGCTCGCGAGGCCATCACAGGCAACCCTCACAACCATTCACACTCCCACTCACACCAAGGGGCAATTTGGTACAGCCAATTAGCCTAATGTGGATATCTTTGGACTCTGAGAGGAAACTGGTGTACCCATAGAAAACCCTCACAAGCACAGAGAGAACATGCAAACTCCTCACAAAATGCCCTCGCTGACCCCAGAACTTGAACCCAGGACCTACTTAGTGTGAGACAAACATTCTAGCCACTACATCACTATGCTGCCCCCTGTTTGCCCCCAATGCTGCTCATCACAGCAAAAACGAATCCTGTGTTCTGCATCAATAAGTGACTAGGAGTCCTCCTGGACCTCACAAGTTTTCTTTCCAGTATTTTTACATGGTACTTATTAAAGGTCCTGGGTTCAATTTCCAGGTTTGGGTGTTTCTGTGTGGAGTTTGCATGTCCTCCCTGTGCTTGTGAGGGTTTCCTCCAGAAACGCTGGTTTCCTCCCACAGTCTGAAAGCATACATATTATGCTAATTGTCTGTTCCAAATTGCAACTAGGTGTAAAAGTGTGTATGGTTGTGTGTTGGTCCTGCGATGGTCTGGTGAGCTGTTCAGGGTGTACCTTTGCCCAGTATTGACTGAGATAGGCTCCAGCCTCCCCGGTTCATCAAATGAATGAGAGTAAGTGAAGTTGCTGGTTTGATTCCCTGGACTTGCATAAAAAAATGAATGAAGTGCCTTCCACCACCTCTACAAGGGCTGTTGTAGTTTTAAGCAGGGCCTCGAACCCCCAATTGTTCCCTGAGCACTGTAATATGTCTGGTCCATGGCTCCTGGTGGGTGTGTTCACCACTTTGGGGTGAATGAAGGCCTAATTTCCCCTTTGAGGGATTAATAATCCCTCAAATTAATAAGTGCAATAAACTAAGTGCACAAGATTAGTAATGATTTTTCAGTAGGTTTTTTTTATTTATTTATAACAGTCTGACCTAATATTGCTTCTTACTGTTATATAACTGATAACACTAATAATTGATAATACATAAGAAAAATGCCTCCAAGGTCAAAATGATATGAAATTAAGACATGTTTTATGGGTGTATTGTTTTATACCAAATCCACCCCTTGTTTGTAACCCACGTCTGGTATCAAATCATCACCTGTGCCCAAAACACAACCCAGAAAGATCTCCATACCAGAATACGAGTGCTGAGTTCCTTCGCTGGAGATTTCAGACGTCCCGCCAAATGAGCAGATCCCATCCTTCTTGGTGATGGTCTTGCGAAAGCTTTCCCGAACCTCTTTACTTCTTATATCTTGGTATAACTTGAATTACAAGGAAAACATTGGAAACGTGATAATTGGTAGAACATCAAATAGGGAATGATGGGTGTGTATATATAGTACACATTGACGTTTGAGCTAAAGCTGTGCATTAGTGTGTTAGCAGCTAATATTCTAAAAGGATAGATTATGCATACCGCGACAAACTCTTCGAAGCTGATCTTGTCGTCTTTGTTAGTGTCACCGGCGGCAAACCTCTCTGCAATCTCTCGCACCTGGTATCCTGGCAAAAATAAGCTAGCCTCCCGAAAGAGTTCCTGAAGCTCGAAATCGTTCACAAACCCGCTCTTGTCGATGTCTGCACAGAGGAAGCCAGGGGAAGCAAATCAGTTCATTTGCCAATTTGTTTGCTACACAAATGCTATTGTCCTGGGAAAAGGTCACCTTGCACTCACAACCAATGCGTGCTTTGCAGCTCTTTAACTCTAACTCTGCATTCTAAATAACAAATTTAAAAATTTTTAAAAACAAGTCATGCAGTAACCGTGATGTTTCTAGGATCCGACAATAAAGGTTTTTATAATCTGGTACCATAGTCTCTAACAACATCTGGTCAGGTCCCTCTAATAGGAAGATTGACACCTTGCACTGTAATGACTAACCAATTTTGTCGAAGGCTGCCCTGAGCTCCTCCAGGTCCTCTCGAGAGATTTGTGTCATGTTGTTCTCCATGCTGCCTGCCCCACAGCCTTTCTCAGTATACGACTGGCCTGGAGAAAGAAAACGGGTAATGATGGCAGAAAGTGAAACAGGATATCAGTTCCAGTCGCACCAAACAACCCAAAGAGACCCAATAGGAAGTTCCAATCCACCAAGAAAACCTGGCAAGAAAAGAACAAGCTATGAGTGTACCTCTGTCTTAGGTCAGGTGAGGCTGGGCTGCTGCTTTAGGCTCCTGGCTGCTGGGAGAAAAATGATGAGCTCTAAGTCTGTAGTTCAAGTGACAACAGGAAAGGGGAGGAGACCTTCAGCCTTAATGAACTGTGCACAGGGTGAGGCTTCACTCACCGTGTCGACTCCAAAGTTTACTTTTAACCCCACTGATGAGTCAGCAACATCGTTCTGAATAAACAGCTGACGGGATAAGAAAATATTTATTATCAGCAGCCACTTGTTTTAGTGCCCATCCCGGGACTGTTACAAGTCAAGTCCCATTGATCGAGGCTATACAATCGTAATATTTCATCGTTGTTGTGAACCAAAATAAACATACAAAAGCTTGCGTGTCTGGCGATGCTCCAATTGGCAGGTGTGTGCACAGGTAGGACAACTCATAAGGTAGGTGCTGTGTAAAGCAAGCCAGTGATGCAGAGACAACACTCAGCACCCTTGCACAGCACGCTGTGTAGGAATAGGATCGTACCAAATTCCCAGGCACTGGGGGCGTCACTGACTTTCAGGAACTTTTGAGACATCGAGGAAGATTCAACACTTACTTTCCTAAATACTTGGAAACACGCAACTCCGATTTGTTGTTTTTTGCTGCATTACCTTAAAAGGGGTTTTTAGACACTCAACAATTTGCCTGAACACAAAAGCACGAACTTGAAAGCACAGGCCGCATGCACTGAATGTAAATGACAGAAATGTAAATGATTTCCAACATGAAGGCATTTGTGTATGCAATGGAACTAAATTTCGCTTATTTCAAAACCCTATACACAGAAAGGACATGTTGGATTGGGTTGCTTTCGCACATACCTCTGGTTTGTTAATAAAACACAACCCTATATCTATGTACCTTCAGATCATCACCACCAGCAGCATCATGATGTTAAGTGAATGAGGATCTTTTGGGAACATTGTAGCATTGGAGATGTTGTGATGGATCATGATGGCCCAGTACTTAATGAACACACTTTTGTTGCAGTGTCACACCCGGAAAACCTCGAAGAGTTCTGTTGAAATACACCTCAGGTGGTGGGAGAGCCAAGTTGGGCATTGCATCATGGGTACTTTGGAGCCAATGCTACTTTTATATCTAGAGCAGGGGCATACGGTACTCCTGTGGCTATTTTTGGTGGTTTCTGCTATTCCTTTGGTTATCGGTTATTTCTGGTGGTTCACCCACTCCTTTTACCATTACACTGTTATAAGAATACCTAACAACCTCTGTTTCTCCCCCCCACCCCCTCTCCCTCCTCCTCTCTCTCTCTGTGTTTTGCTGAGGTACACATGCTACTTCTTGGAAGTCTGTGATCCTGATCCTCCTGATCCTTCTGCTCTGTGAGTCCTGTGGTCTGTCCTGGTGTGCTGATGCTGGCTGGAGTCCTGATCTTGAAATCCATATGGGCTTAGATCTGCACTCAGCGACTGTGAAGATGACTTTTCACTGCTGGTGATATAAACTCTCTTGCTGCAGTTATTTAGGACTTACAGTTGTGGTATAACCAACCGGACTACATGTTGGACTGTAATCAAGTTTCTCTTATATGATTCGTATTTTATGGTTTCACCCAAATGAGGATGGGTTTCCCTCTTGAGCCTGGTTCTTCTTAAGGTTTCTTCCTTGTGTCAACTGAGAGAGTTCTTTCCTGATTTGATCATTAGGGATTTGTAGGGGGTTGTAGAAAAATTCGTAGATTTTTTAATTTTACTATAGTTTTTATATATAGTAATATAAGTTTTATTATACAAATAAAACTAAATTTAATTGAATTTTGTGGAGGTTTCTGATACTCCATGTGTTATTTCCGGTGGTTCCCCTACTCCCTCAGCTATTTTTAGCGGTTTCTGCTACTCCCATGGCAATTTCCAGCAGCTTCCACTACTTCCTCAGCTATTTTTGGGGGTTTCCACTACTCCTTTGGTTATTTCTGGGGTTTTCTGCTACTCCCTCAGCTATTTATGGGGGTTTCTTCTACTCCCATGGGGATTTCCGGCAGCTTCCACTACTCGCTCAACTATTTCTGGGGGTTTCCGCTACGCCTTTGGTTATTTCTGCGGTTTTCTGCTACTCCCTCTGCTATTTCTGGTGGTTTCTTCTACTCCCATGGGGATTTCCGCCAGCTTCCACTACTCGCTCAGCTGTTTCTGGGGGTTTCCGCTACGCCTTTGGTTGTTTCTGCAGTTTTCTGCTACTCCCTCTGCTATTTCTGGTGGTTTCTTCTATTCCCATGGGGATTTCATGCAGCTTCCACTACTCGCTCAGCTATTTCTGGTG
This sequence comes from Neosilurus hyrtlii, assembly GCA_028564935.1. NCBI lineage: Eukaryota > Metazoa > Chordata > Actinopteri > Siluriformes > Plotosidae > Neosilurus > Neosilurus hyrtlii. The sequence goes on along the minus strand of JAOUQZ010000041.1, from coordinate 17,993,232 downwards.
GTTTCTGTTACTACCTCAGATATTTCTGGAGGTTTCCCTTACTTCTTTGGTTACTTTTGGTGGTTCCCCTACTCCTTTGGTTATTAATAGGGGTTTGTGCTACTCCCATTGCGATTTCTGGTAGCTTCCACTACTCTCTAGGCTGTTTCTGGATGTTTCTGCTACTCCTTCAGCTGTTTCCAGTGGTCCTCACTATCTCCGAGAGTGTCGGGAGTGGCTGCCATATTGCTTCTCGAGATCACTGATGTTAATAAATTAATATATTAGCACTGTGTTCAGCTTTCTCAAACAACATGATTCCTTTTTTTTATCTTGAAATATTTTCTTTGTCAAACATCAAACATGTCAAATAAATGTAAATGTTAAGCGTCTACATTTGTAGACAGGAAGTCAAAAGAATGTGCTAATATAATGCACTTCCTGGTTCATTTGGATACAAAAGCCAGATCACCCTCTGCAAATTTTGTTCTGCAAAAAACTTTAAATATTTAAATGCACCCAATGAATAGGTATTCAAACAGCAGTAACTGCCAGAAATAGCCAAGGGGGGTCCAGAATGACAGTGTAAGTAGTTAACTTATTTTGAGGCATTAGAAAACTGTACAGGATGAAGACGTTAATTCTTAACCAAATTTGTGTACCATGTAAAGTTGCATTGTGACGATGTCAATTGTAAAACGTAATAAAACAAATACAATCGAATTAAACTGAACTGACATCAGCATCATGAGATCTGAAACCAGCTCACAGAGGTCAGTATTTGCAGTAAACATTTGCTTGAAAAACACAAGCTTGAAATAATAAGCATTTTGACATCTAAGGAAAGATTTCAAACCTGTGGATACTCGAATTCAACTTCGAACTGATCAACCAAAAATAAAACCCAACTCAACAATGTCATCCTTTGTAAGGGTGTCAAAAACGCCCAGGAGCATATTCAGGAAGCTGCAGTTTTTCAATCCCATACTCAAAAAAAGAAGAAGAAGAAGAATAGCTAGTTCTAGCTAGCAGCTCCAAGCTAGCCTGCCTTGATAGCTAGCTTGTTTGATTGTCAGCAGCGATGCAGGTTAGTGTAACTTCAGTGTAGGATTAGAGGCTTGAACAAAGAGATACTGGGCTAATATTCAGGATGCTTTATTTTAGTTTTTTAAAGTGGACACTTCGAAGTGGATTTGAAATGTAAAACGTGCTCACGGTTGAGAAAAAATTTCAAATGTAAGAGCAGCCTCTCATATGCAGTGCAGTGCACTGAGAAATAGATTTTAATATTGTTGGAGGAAAAGGGTGTGTCCTGAAGCATAACATAATTTGCTTCCATGAAGTTTAGAAGCACTGAAGACTTCCAAATGGACATGCTGTTTTAACAGAGCACAATATGTGTCTCAAACTATTGGCTGGAGGGCCACTTACACGAATATAAACCATAAATTAATTTTATAATTGTTTTATGTCAATTTAAACTACTACTACTACATTAATTCATCCATTTGCCAATCCGCTCTATCCTACCTGGATGTAGGGGATGCTGGAGCCTTTCTCAAACACTGGTCATACCCTGAACAGCTCACTAGACCCTCGCAAGGCCAACAAACACACACACAACCATTTACATTCACACTCACATCTAGGGGCAATTTGGAACAGCGTATTAGCCTAGTGTGCATGTCTTTGGACTGTAAATCGGGTTACTGTGAGAAAACCCATACAAACACAGGTAGAACTTGCAAACTCCACACAGAAACACTCAGGGATTCAAGCCCAGGACCTTCTTACTGTGAGGCGGACGTGCTAACTGCTACGCCACTGTGCCGCCTACCGCTAAAAGCACAATTTTTATTTATCAAATGTGTTTTGTGTGGTGCACAGTGATGACAAAGGTCAAAGGTTACTGCACATGCATGGGAGTATTTCACGGGGATTTCGTGACGAGGACTTTAGTTTTTTGGCTGTGAGTAACAATGGAAAATATTGAAAACCGTGCGTACTCTTGTAGTATTTAAATGTTAAAATGGCCCTGCTATGAGATGATGCCACCAGCAGCCCCAGGCCAATTTCAGCTTGAGACCCTGGAGGCAGAGCAGCATGAGCGCTCCTCGTGCCATAAAACACAAAGACACATTACGTATAAGAGCGATGCAGTAGCATGCACACATTACACTAAATATATTCAGTCTACTGCAAAGGAACTTCATCACAATGATCATTTTAAATGCTAATGAATAGGGGCTAATCCGAACCTGCTAGGGTTTTGATATCGGTGCAGCATATCAGGGTAAGAAATGAAAGTGCAAGCTCCTGAGAAACACAAAGGCAATTCAGAATTAAACAGCTATTTCCGTGATAAGCTTTCCAAACCTGCTGAGTTGTCAAAATTAACGCCGTGTTTGGAAGGTCAGTCCAATTCCTGGTTGATGATATAGCTATCTTAAGAATTCCATAATCCTCTTTATGCGGACAAAGTCGAGCCGTCTATCTTCTAAAAGAGTTTTAATGAAAGAAATGGGAGGCAGAAACAACGGAGACACCTGACACCAGGCCATGCTGACTTCTTTAAGGAGTCCGAATCTCCATCACATGCTTTATTAATGATTCTGTAACCAGGATCAGTTTCCAAGCAGATGCGGATCCTGCAGTTGAAACACGGAATCCCTCGACTTCTCTCTTCACCTGCTTTCCGATTAATCACTTTGGACCGACAGCTTCCACAAGGGAAGGATGAACCATATGGTGCACAAAGTGTACAGACTTTAAACGTTCTCCGTTTCTTGATTCTGATTGGTCAGAAATTGTTGGCTCATGTTCTGTGACGGCACCTTTCAACAGTTTAGATTTTTTATAGGTTTGTATGTTTATTTGTTAGCAAGATTACAAAAAAAGTTATGTATGGATTTTTATGACATTTCGACTAGAGGCAGGGCTTTGGAGAAGGAAGACTGTTGAATTTTAGAGATGAACCGAATTAAATTCTGGATCCTGGAATTTTTTTTTAGGATTCTTTAACACTGTAATATAAGTCACTTTTGGTTATTACAGCAGGCCTATAAGGGGGTCCTGTATAGTTTCTGGTATATTTTTCCCTTGACTTGGTGGAGGTTTGCACTATCCACGTGCTTCTAGTAATGATTCCTCTAATTGTAACAATTTGGCAATATTATTATTAATATGTTGCTGATATTAGGGCTGAGTGATGTATTGACAAATTATCATAATTCTCATTCATTTTCTAAGATGCTTAATCCCAGTTAGGGTCGCTGGGAGGCTGGCACCCAATTCATCCAACTCTGGGTGACAACAGGGTACACTTTGGACAGCTCGCCAGGCCATCACAGGGCCAACACTCACATAGCCATTCACACTCACACCTAGGCACAACTTGGAACAGCCAGTTAGCCTACTGAGCATGTTTTTGGACTATTGGAGGAAACCCGAGTACCCAGAGGAAACCCACGTAAGCACGGGAAGAACATGCAAACAAGCCATGGAATCGAACCTGACCTTCTTGCTGCAAGGCGGACGTGCTAACCACTTAATTTAGCAATATTATGAGTAATATTTTGCTGTTATTAGGGCTGGGTGATATTTCCACAAATTATCATATCATGATATAACTATTGGTATCGTCATCCACCTGAATATCATAAGTATTGCAATTTAGCATGAGTGTCAACTGTCCTGCAGAAATGAACTGCTGCAGTGTTTTTATCCCCATGTGATAGAAAACCTCAATGAAGACTCTGTATAGCCCAATACATAGAACTAGCTTAATAAATTAACGAGTTCCAGGAAAAGAACAAAAACATCATTGGAGCTCATGAACAAGCATCCTGTGTGCACAAGAGCACATGAGCACCCCCTGGTGCCCTGGTGTCTGGAGAATTACAAACAGTCTGCATGTTCTGTAATTTTGTTTTGGCTCCAAACATTATCTTTATAGCATTATATATTCAATACAGTGGTGGATTGCTTAACACATCTGCCTCTCAGCAAGAAGGCTCCTGGTTTGAGTCCCGGACTCATTGAGGGTGTTTCTGTGTCGAAACTAGTAAATTAATTGTGGTATAGAGGGAATATTCCACTTCTGGGTTTTACTGCTTACACACTTACACTTGTATTATGTAATTAAAGGGACTGACTGAATGTTTTTAAACTTTGCATGATATGGGCGTGGAGGCTTAGTGGTTATATTTGTCGCCTTTCAGCAAAAATGTTCAGGGTTTTTTATTTCAGACAAACTCCTTTCTGTGTGGAGTTTGCATGTTCTCTTAATTCATGTGTGCGTTTCCTCTGGTTTTCTCCAACAGTCCGAAGACATGCCTGCGTGAATGGTAGTTTGTGTCGGTTTTAGTCCTGCAAAAGACAGGTAACATGATCAATGTGTACCCCGCCTGTCCCCTAGCTTCCCCTTGACCCTTCTAATGAACATGGACGAGTAAAAAGCTTTTGAATCCACCCTTTCATCATCGGTAATGCGAAAATTAAACAATGGTTGTCAGGGGAAGCCTACACTGTGGATTGTGTCTCTATCCTAAAGTCTTGTTCATGACTACAAAAGCAAATGTTGTTAGTTGAAGAAGACATTACTACGGGTAGTGTGTTTATTTTTTTAAAGCGCACTGCTGCCTGTAAGATAATTTGCATTTGCAATGGAAATCTTGACAAACCTTCCCCTTTGTTTACCCACGCCATAAAGCAAAGGCAGCGCTCGGTTCTTGCCTTTTAGGGAGAAGTGGCAGGTCGGATCAGGGCTGCTTTGAATGCGAGGTGAGCTAATTTTCTGACTTAAATGTTACACCCAAACTCACTATATGACAGTATTACAAATCACAGCTTTTCTCAGGTATTGTTAAAAGTATATGATAATTATAGGTCTAGAGGCAGCTTTTAAAATCAAACCCACCTTCACAGTTATTATCTGTTTGTACTTGTAGCCTAATGCTAGTTATCATTTAGATGCTTATTAACCACAGGACTCCTGTTATCTCCATGAATCCCCTACTTGCCTTTTCGTTTAGTCAAGATGGAAATATATTCATTCACCAAACTGCTTTATTCTACTAAGGTCACCACAGGGAGGCTGGAGCCTATCTCAGCCAACTCTAGTCGAAGATGCAGTACACCCTGAATGGTCCAGAAATCCATTCCATCCAAATTTGTAATAAATTAAACATTCTGACACCTTTTACCATCACCAGCATGAACTAATTCAATGCTACAGGAGCTCTTCTGTAAGCCTTCGGCACCTGTGACCTTGTTGCTGGTCTGGAAATGGCGTGGAAATCCACTGTGGGGGATATTCCCTATGAAACATCTGCTTTAGGGAAGAACTTTTGGGACACCAGAAAACTATCTAGAGAACTTATCAACCTGAATTCACCTGCAAAAATTAGCTTAGTAGCGTGCTAGATTAGGCTAGTTTACTTCATAAGCCACAGATGATCTGAACTATACTGGGTCAGTGGTTAATAATCCAAAGGGCAGGGGTTCAAGCCCCAGTACTACCAAGGTGTCACTGTTGGGCCAGTAAGCAAGGCCCTCAACCCTCAGTTGTATAAAAATCTAAGTTGCCCTGGATAAGGGTGTCTGCCAAAATGCTGTAGATGTATACTTCCTAATTCGTTGTTATATTTAGTAATTTACCTAAAATTGTCCTATGACAAGACTTCAAATTATTTAATGGTTTTAATTCCCAGCATGGTGGTTTGTGAGGGTGTACACGTCTGTGATGTTGGAGCAGTGCCCTCTGCTGGATGTGATATGTATTACCATTAATTCATATTATTGAAGAAGAATGCAATGCGCTCTCTCTCTTTCTCTCTCTCTCTCTCTCTCTCTCTCTCTCTCTCTCTCTCTCTCTCTATATATATATATATATATATATATATATA
>JAOUQZ010000041.1:17959715-17974715 GCA_028564935.1 Neosilurus hyrtlii | reverse complement strand
TATAGTAATAATTATTATTTTATATATTTTATAATTAAGGCTAATATGTAAGCTGTCGGATCATGTGAGACCTAAAGTGGTAGATGTAGTTAATACTTGTAGTGAATGTATTTTATTTATTATAGAACAGAAATATTTCATTACATCCCTGAACTCGACTTCTTTTCAAACGAATGTTTGTCCTCCAAACTGTTAAAAAAAAACAACATATATATAAAGAAAGAATATAAAGCCTAAATATGATTTCTTAAAGACTGTCACAGGGCGAAAACATGAATAAAATAAACTGAGTCTGTTGAGTTCAAAATGATTTGAGTTATTCGAGTGAACTGAATCATTTGAGTCCCTGATTCAAACTCTGATATTGTGCTGTTGTGGGGAAACTAACACCTTTTCGTCCAATCAAAGATGAGCATTTTACCGGGCGGTAATGCTAAGTATACAGGATTAACTTGAATGTTTATTATTTGTATAATCTATTTTTGAACTCATCAGATCACGCAGGAGGTGTTATTTAGGTGAACGAATTATTCACAGAGAAGTAAAGACAGCTCATAAAGATAAATAAATACATTCCTGCTATGTTCGCAGGCTTATCCTGCTCTTCCTCATAAAGACAACAAGCCGAGTAAATGCGCGGAGCGAGCGCTTGCACAATCAATCGGTGACGTATTTTTGAAAAACGGATGTGAACTGTATGCCAGCTGCGTTAATAAAGCCGTGTTTGAGCAGCTGCACTCTGAATAACCCACAAACACCAATCAAAGTGTGCGTTTCTTTTTTCTTTCTTTTTAGTCCTTTATCTTTGTTTCAGGTTGTTTTATGTTTTTTTTTGTAATCTTCAGACTTCTGAAAAAGCTTCTCTGAAGAAATATAGACCTGGGCGTGGCCTAATATTGAAATCAGGATGCTTTATTGACATGGCTGTTCCCCGAGTTCCTTATAAACGAAGCCGAAAGGGAAGACACGGCGAGTGAGATTAAAGAGAACTCAGAAAGGGAACTCTGTATGTTTTAGAAAAGCGCTGCTTATGTTTAATCTGGATTTTATGGCTTGTTCATGTGTTTTTGAACTTATTAAACAATTATCTGTCTGCGATGTGCACTTCCTGATGGGGTTAAGGTTCATAAAAGACAGCGACGGGTTCATATTAGTAATAATAGACTGAACATGGGCTCAAGACACACCTCGAAACGTGTTTATATTAGAATCCTTGTGTCAAAACAGGACGGTACGGTGGCGTAGTGGCTAACATGATGCTCATGCGAGTTGTTCAGGGTGTGGCTGAGATAGGTGCCAGCCTCTCCGTGACCCTAATAGGATTTACCGCTTCAGCTGATGGATGGATGGATTGATGTGTCAAGTCAGCAAGTCGCCAATCTGTGAACAGCCAGTGCTAAAAACCAAGTCGATTCACTGACTCATTGATTTAAGTCTTCGGATGCAAAGAGTCAAACCTGAATCATTTGGATTTCACACACGCACACACACACACACACACACACACACACACACACACACACACACACACGAGAGAGAGAAATAAGAAGTCAGTTTCATAAGAAAATAAGAATCAACTCTGAATCATTTGGAGTTGATTCCACACTTAAAAGGAGTTACCTTGACACACACAAAGGCACACACACACACACACACACACACACACACACACACCAAAAATGATTAATAATAGTGATTTATTTTTTAATATGCTGTAATTGTTCTTGCATTTCTAATATCCCCAATCATTAAGAAAAAATCAATTCACTGAGTCACTGTTTCACTTATTGCTGGTATTGGAAAATAGGAGTCAACTCTGATTCATTTGGAGTCGATTCCACACTGAAAATGAGTCACCTTGCCCCAGTTTCAATCTGACTCTACTAATTAGTTAATCTTTTACTCATTAGTCTTCTGTCCCCTCTATATTCATAAATACACACATCCAAAATAATTTGTGAAAACAGGGGCACCAAAATATTTTCACCGGCGTCTCATTTTCAGTCCGGCTTTCGTTACCGTGGCGTGAGGCACGTATGCACTTTTGCGTCTTGTTTGCATAAGCAGTGCCTGTCGGAAGGAGCTCTGGATGTTTTTTGGGTTTTCTCCCTCCCCCTCAGAAGTGCAAACACGCCGTGGTTTTGAAATGCAGTCGCCGTGCCAACATTTACATTCGTTCATTTGGCTTTCAGATTCTCAATGACTTTCTAGTGAAGCCTGAGACGACTGCAATGGTTAAACACATCAGAGTGTCACCACTGTACTAATTTTATTGCACAGGGGCGACATGGCGGCGTAGTGGTTATCACGCCCGCCTCACAGCAAGGAGGTTCGTTTGCATGTTCTCCCCAATGCGTGGATGGGTTTCCTCTGGGTACTCTGGTTTCCTCCAGCAGCCCAACGCTATGCACATTAGACTAATTGGCTGTTTAAAGTTGCCCTGCGCTGGTCTGGCGAGCTGTTCCGGGTGTACCAGGCCTTTGCCCAGCGAGTGATGAGTGTTGTGTCAAAGACGTCCTTGAGAACGAGCTGAACGTTTCTTAATATCAGAGTTGGCAATTTGTAGCCAATTAGAATCAAAAATCCAGCAGCGGTATATTACGATGATGCGTTATAATAGGGCTGGGGTAATATATATCGAGTTTACCGACTTTCTTCCACAAACGTTTTCATCTCCAGCAAAACATCAAAGAGGAAAATGGATTGCAGCCACAGGTGCGGACAGGAGCTCATGAGCGCCCCTAGTGCCCTGGACTATATATACAGAACTCGCAAACATGGTTTTTCTCATTTCATATATATCTATTTTTACACGTTCTCTACACGTTATTTTTTTTAAATAATCAGGCAGCCCTGTAGGAAGAGGCCTTAGGAATGTCTTTCTCCGTTCCCTTTTCTTTCTTCTTCTTCCCAAACATTTCTAGGCAATGTCTCGAGAAAAACTTTGCATAGTTGCTCCTTTGGGGTACGTCCAGAGAGCTTTTTCAGAATGCTACATTAGGGATTTATTAGCGTTTCAAGTTTCCCAAACCTCAAGAACAACGTAGTCTTTTACGTTAGCGCGGCGCGGTGGCGCAGTGGTTAGCATGTCCGCCTCACAGCAAGGGGGTCCTGGGTTTGATTCCCAGGCTTGCCGAGGAAGTTCTCGTGTGTAGTTCTCACCGTGTTGTCCCTGTTCATGTCTGGACTTCCTCTGGAAGCTCCGGTTTCCTCCGACAGTCCAAAGACATTAGGATAATTTGCTGTTTCATGTTGCCCCTAGGTGTGATTTTTGAAAGGTTTTGTGTGTGTGGTGGCCCTGCAGTTCGCCCAGTGTTGGCTCCAGACCTAGCAGTACAGAGTGATGAGTGAGTGTTTAGGTTCTACCCCCCCCAGCCTTATGTGGATTCAGAGCAGAAATTGTAGCAAAGTCCAAGTTGTAGTTTATTTATGAGGACCTGAGCTGCGTGCTAATAGTTGCTGACTGTAATGTAGTGGACGTTGAGCATTTAATGCTCAGTCCTCAGCTTAATTACCCCAGGCACCAGGAAGAGAGAGTGTGTGCTGCTTGATTGCTGTACCGGCAGCATAATGCTTCTGTGATCAAACATTATCGAGCGCAGCACTCAATAACCACAGCAGCTGTGGTTTTTCATTTCCAGGTCCAGTCCGAGACACGGTGATCGTTCAGCCACTTAAAAGGTTGTGTGTGTGTGTGTGTGTGTGTGTGTACAATTCTTAATCTGTACAAAAAAGTTATTAAGCTCGGCGTCTGTCTGTCCAAGTCGTTGTTTCGTTCTTGCTAAACCTCCCCGGGTCTCCTGAGAGAGCCGCGGCAAGCCGTACCCTCGTCGAAGCAGAGCTTTGGGCACAGGATTTGTGCGCGGTTTTCATCTGGAGTGTTGATGAAACCAGAGCTTGATGAGTCATCTCTCACCATCTGCCCGGTACTCTTGAACACATCAGATACAGATACTCTGTGTTCTCTTCCATGCCTTTACGTGTAAGAGTGCAGGCGAAGTTTTCCGTGTGAATGTATTTTCCTCGGGTAAGGAGTTCGGTTTGTCTGTTCCATTGTTCCTGTGATTAATGGCGTTAGTGACTAATCCAACACGCCTACTCGTAAAAGTCGCCTTTTTTTTTTTTTTTTACCCCCTCCCTCGTATGTGGCTTCCAGAGTAATCCTAGGGTATGTTCATAATCAACTGGTTATTTATTGATTTATTAATTAGGATATCTAGCCCTGGTCTCAGTTAGTCATGTGACCAGCATTCAACTGGATTTGAGTTTGGCTGGTTTGAGTTGGGCGGCGGAACGGTGGTGTAGTGGTTAGCAGGTCCGCCTCACAGCAAGAAGGTACAGGGTTCGATTCCCGGGCTCGGCCGTTTCTGTGTGGACTTTGCATATTCTCCCTGTGCTTGCGTGGGTTTCCTCCCACAGTTCAAAAACATGCACGATAGGCTAATTGGCTGTTCCAGATCGCCCCTAGGTGTGAGAGTGAGTGAGTATGAATGGTTATGTGTGTGTTGGCTTGGTGAGCTGTTCAGGGTGTACCCCGCCCTCGCACAGAATCGACTGAGATGGACGTCAGCCCCCTCGCGACCCTAATTAGGATTAAGCGGCTTAGAAAATGAATGAATGAACAGTTTAAGTGGATGTAACAAGTGGTGATTTTTAACTGCCACGCCCTGAATGTTTTTAGTTTTCCTGCACCACTTACAAATACAGAGATGTACAAGTAATTTACCCGTTACTTAAAGCAACACTCTCAATCCAAACAGTGCTCCCAAGTTCTCAAAGTGTTTTTATGTTTAAATCTTTATAGTCGAGGATAGAATTCTGACGTAATCCCTAACGACACCGTTAGCAAACCCTGAACGGAATTTTGTTCTCCTTAGTCATCATGTTCTATTGAAGGCTTGGTGATGTGGGACGTGAAGCCATGTGAAATGAGATAATTGGTGACTCATAGCGGCGTCTAAGCAATTATTAAGTCGCTCCTTTAGCTGGAGTGTGTAAGGACTAATTTGTCCATGCGGATAGTCTCTTTATGGATTGCGTTAATGATTATGAACCAAAGACAAAAGCCTTCCCTGTCATTTTAAAGTAATTAAATTTCCGTCTCGCCTGAAGGACACGGACGAGATATGTACGCTATTGTCCGGTCTTATCAAGTTAGTCCTGGCACACGTCCTTACATGCGTCTGTTATCCTTTCCTGCCTTTTTTTATCTCCCCAATTAATTTTAATATCGAAAGAATTGTGCAAGTGAGATTCGCCTGGTCTAATGGAACATGTTGACTCAGCTGAGTTGTGTTTCAGATGTAGATGAAAAATTGCTGAGTTTTTTCAAAAGCTTCACGTTACCACGTACATACTGTCTACCCATAGCGATTAGCACGTCCGCTTTTCAGCTACGAGGTCTTGGGTTTGAGTCCCGGGCTCTGCAAGGACATTTCTGTGTAGAGTTTTCATGTTCTACCTTTGCTTGCGTGGGTTTCCTCTTTATACTACTGTTTCGTTCCACAGTCCAAAGATGCGCACATCAGGCTAAGTGGTTGCACCAAATTGCCCCTGTGTTGGCCCTGAGATGGTCTGTACTTCGCCTTTGCCCAGAGTCGGCAGAGATGGGCTCCAACCTCCCTGCAACCTTAGTAGGATTAATTGGTTCGACAAATAAGTGAGTGAGAAACTTCCAGAAAGAGACTAATATCGATGCTGTGGTTCTTCATGACGACAAAAAAGTATCACGATTCTCGAGGACATTTCTGCGATACGTGACACTGGAGGTAGCCAATAATAATACAGCACTGTGCAGTACTCATTCATTCATTTATTTTCCGAACTGCTTTAATCCTAGTTAGGGTGCCGGGCAGGTTGGCGTCCATCTCAGCCGACTCTGGGCGAGGGCAAGGTACACCCTGGACAGCTTGCCAGGCCATTGCAGGACCAGTGTGCTATATGAAAAATAAAGCAGTTTTGTAAAAGAAGTGCATTTTTTAATCTAAGACTTTTTTAAAATCCACTCTCATTTCATTTGTGTGGTTTGGGCCCTGAAGATGGATGTGGCGTAATTCCCCCTTAATGGGCTCCATCTTGTACCTGTGAGACATCCATTCTTTTAACTAATAAGGCCCTGGTAATGTCTTCCTGTATTCATGTGAATGTTTATCAGGAAACACGATTTCTTTTCTCTTCAAGGTGAATGCGGTTTGTAAGAAGGATGCCCAGAGCTAAAATGTGAATTAAATCTTGAGCATCAGAGATGACGACGCAGATTCTTCATTCAGATGGCATGACTCAAAGGCCTCACCGCCATCATGGATCGTTATAGGTGACGAAAATCGATGATGAAGCATGTAACAACAGCTAGAAGTACTTTGGGACAGTGGCATTGAGGAAGACTGAACTGCACCGCCCCTCCTCGTGCCACTGCAAGTCGTCATGTTGCGCTTGGTTTCGCTGAAGCTCGCCCGTGTCTACCGGTGCGGCAAGATCCTTTTCATCGCGGCTCTGTTTATCATCTTGCTCATGAACACCCACAACTTACTCGCCTCTTTTCAGAGGAACGAGCTTACCGACCGCCGCTTCATCGGCCTCAACAAGTGCCCGGCCTGCTTCGGGACCAGTTGGTGTCGCAAGTTCACAAACGGCCAGGTGACCTTTGAGACGTGGGGGCGGCTCCGCTTTCTGGACTTCTTCAACGTGAAAAACGTTTACTTTGCCCAATATGGCGAGCCCCGAGAAGGCACACGAAGGGTTGTTCTCAAGCGCCTGGGCTCCAACGCAGAACTTGCAGAGATTGATCAGAAGATTTGCAAGAGGGCTATGGGAAGACCTCGCTGTGACCTCGTCCAAGCCATTTACAAAACCGAGTTTGCCCGCCTCAACGGGGACGTGAGGTTGCTGACACCCGAGGTGGTGGAGGGCTGGTCCGACATGGTGCACTGCCCCTCCCAGAGGCTCCTCGATAGGGTTGTCCGGAGGTATGCCGAGACCAAAGACTCTGGAAGCTTTCTTTTGAAGAATCTAAAGGATACTGAGAGGATGCAGCTGTTGATGACGCTGGCGTTCAACCCGGAGCCGCTGGTGCTGCAGGTATGTACATTTCTTTTGGCATTTTCCTGCTCATGCTAGCTTTCTTAGCGACCACATTTCCCATAAGTTAAAAAAGTAAACTTGCTGGGTTGGACAACTTGACGGTGGAATCATGTCTTGAGCGAATTAGTATTTCTGGCCAAATAGGTGAGCAGGTTCATGCCCCAGCTCTTGGGTTTTTGGTTGCCCAGCAATTAAGTTCAACAACTAGAGAAATTAGTAGAAACAGTCACTTCACATTTAACACGTTGCTAAAAATCCACCTTGCCTTTGCCAACTAGCAATACCTGACCACATAGCCAAGAGTAATGTTTGAAATGATATAACCCTGTAGACCCTGTCGATTTTGCTGGGAATACCCATTTCCTGTCTCTTTAGACTAGTGAGTATGTAAGTTTAAATAATTTTAATGGTAAATATGGGGAAGATAATGGTCTTGTAGTTGTGTACATGTCTGAACTGGCTTGTTTAGTAGAGTTAGTGAATCATCCGTAATCAAATGCAGCCAAATTGCTAGCCATTATAATGGACAGTATGCCTGTTGACAAGGTTGTCCCTGATCCCTTGGGTGGAGGAAGCGTTCTCGTTTCGTCAATGTCCTCGCCATCGCTTTTAACATCATTCGCCATCGCTAAGAAAAGCGAACAGTCATCTTGAACACTTAAGCTGAAGCCAGTCCTCCCTTCGGATTCCGCAGCAGGCACAGAAATCAAGCAGTTTGTCACCTTGTCTCCGCTTCCATATTAAGTTGTCAATTTGTGACAGTGACGTATGGCGGTATGGCGACCTCACATTTTTTCCCACCACAGGAGCCCCGTTTGCAACCACTGCGGCCGGGGTATTTTTAGCCGAGCGGTCGGAAAACAATTTGCTGCCCTGCATTAGTAGAGTAGTTTGGAGGGAAAGGAGTCGGGGCACTTGTGCTCTGAGGAGCATGTGTGTGAGTGAGGGGTGGGGGTAGGGGTGGGGGGGTTATATTCTTGTAGCCGGTGATGTTTTTGTACTGTGGTGAAGGGGAAAATGAAGAAGCTTCCAAGGGTTGAGTGCATTACTCCTTGCTCTGTTAAGAACGTGGCCCATCTGCTCAGCGAGGCTGAGAATAGCACAGGCAGAGCCTCAAGGGTGGCGTCTATCGAGGTATTAATCTATCTCGCCTCGCATCCTTCACCTGACAATGAGGTTATTATGAGGTTGCGATGCCCCAGGCACCTTTCTTAAACACTCCCAAAATGGACAGGAGACCTGCGGCGATCCCTACAACTGTTTGCGCTAATGAGGGTGAATTTGGCACGGCTATTTTTTTCAGCTTGTTGCCGTAGAACCCAAACATTACACGGAGCAGCAAGTGAGGAGAAGAAAATGTTTTCCACTGTCATATGATGCTCTTGTTTGTATGCTGAAATACTTACCAAGGATTACAGTGTTTTAGTCAAGCGACATCTTCGTTGTGGTACGTCCAAGCGGCTAGTTCCTGCTATTCCTTGTTAGGCTAAAGTTAAAGGTGTGTTTGGAAAAAATTTGTAAAAATGTGACCTGAATTATTATTTTTTGCCTTTTATTTAATAAACTCGCCCATCATTTCCACTAATGTACCCAAAGCTCCGCCTTCCAAACACGCTGGTTCAAGTACAATTAGCATAAGGATAGCCATGATATCAGTTAGTGTGGTACGGTGGGGGTAGTGGCGTAGCTCTTCCACCATCCAGGGTTCGAGTCCCGTGTTCAGTGGAATTTGCATGGGTTTCCTCCAGGTGCTCCAGTTTTCTCCGACAGTCCAAAGAAATGCACATTAGGCTGATTGGCTGCCCCTAGGTGTGCCTGAGGGAATGGTTGTGTGTGTTGGTCCTGCAGTGGCTGTTCAGGTTGCACCCTGCCTTCACTAGTCGTAGGCTGAGATAGGCTCCAGCCTCCCTGCGACCACATGACTGAGGGGTGAGTGAATGAACATTTAACATCAAACTTGACGTCAAGCTACTCGGACAATTTAGCGATTTATACGTAACTGTTTGAGAACAGCGTTGCGTTCGCATTCAGGAGGATGGCGCTTTGATCCATGCTAACTTTGTCTGTATGATTAGCATTGTCGCTCGCAGGACAGTCGTATCATTTGGTTATAGCTGTGAAATTACATTTAAAAGTGTAATAGTGACTAAACTCTGAAGTAGTTATTTAGGTCATAGTGCAATATACGCTGGGCACTTGCTGATTTTAGACTGTCATGTGGGCGGAGTCATTGATTAAAGGTATAAAGTGACTGGCAGAATGACCAGTCTGACTACATACAACAAATATTCAGACTATAATGTTGTTGTTTTTTTTTTTTTATTAACGGCTGTATAATACATTTAGGAGCAGAGAGGTCTGAGCCTATCTCAGCCGACAAAGGCAGGGTACACCCTGAACAGCTCACCAGACCATCGCAGGACCATCTCGTACGCGCGCGCGCACACACACAGCAATTCTTAGTCAGCTAGGGGCAATTTGGAACAGCCAGTTCGCCTAAAGTGCATGTCTTCGGACTGTGGGAGGAAACCAGAGTACCCAGAGGAATGATGCGTAAACTGTTGTAGTGTATGATGTTGTAAACGTTTCCCCAAACAGTTGCTTTTAGTAAAAAAAATGAATAAATAAAAAAGAAAAGAAAAATGTCAGCTTGTACTGAACCATTATTCCGTCTTCAAGACTTCTCGCCGACATTCACACTCTCCTCCGTCCATGTTTAAGAAAAATAATCACAAGGCCACGAGTCCCAAAGTGTGTGTGTGTGTGTGTGTGTGTGTGTGTGTGAAGGCTTGATTCCTACTGAGAAATGAGAAACGCATGTTTTGACAGGATTTCGCTGCTCTGTTGTGTTCCTGACCTTTGTCCGCCCACTCAACCAGCTCCATTATTAAGTTTCTTACTGAAACGTCTCCATCTCGAAAGCGTCGGCCATCAAGGTTTTATTCCATTATGAGTGTAAGTTCTATAACCCGCATCCCATCGGATTGAAAAGGACACAAAAAGTGAGTGCTTTTTTCTTTTTTTATAAATATAAAATGCTCTTCATCATGCCGAGTCATTTCGAAGGTCATGTTAATCGCAGGCTGGCGGATGGAGCTTTATTTAATTTATTATTTAATTTTATTTTATTACCCTCAGGGAGAACAGGCCTGGCCATGTGCATAACGTCTGTAACCTTCCCAGCGAACGTGTTCAGCCACGCGCCGAAAATCGAATCTCACCACAAAATTCTTCGGAGCCTCAGTGTCCATTTGACAGCCAACCGACATTCCCAAAATCCTGAGCTTCATATTTACTCTCGGGTTTCGCAGAAGCTCCTTCAACATCACACGTCATTTCAAAAGTAATAAAATAAAATCTAGTCTTTAAAACTGCTACATGATCAAAAACTAAAATCAAACAAAACCCAGCTAAATCATTTTGTATTTTTAATTATAAAAATGTAGAATTATTATTTTTAAAAGTGATAGCTGATGATGATGATAATAATAATAATAATAATAATAGTAATAATTAGATCCTACTTTATGTTGAATATTTTTAAAGGCTACCTTAGTGTGTATTTGTATTTTATTTATATTTTTATATAAAAAAAAAGTTTGTTTAATTACATTTATTTTATTTATTTATTTTTTAAACTAAAATGCTTTTAATAATAAATCTTTGTACTTGGTAATAAAAAAAATGAATGAATAAATAAATGAATTAAGAATAACCTTTTAAAAATTTAAAAATTTCAAATCTAAATAAATAAATAAGTAAATAAAAACTACAAACAATTTTTAAATGTCGTTATATTAAACACATGAAATTTAAAAAAAAAATCCATGATGTGTGAATGTGTGTGTGTATGAGAAATGTGTTATACGGGATAATCTTCTTGCCGCCTACGTTTCTGACATTTCGTAACCTGCATCATACTGATCTCACCGCCAACGGATGCTTTTGTTTCTTCTTGGAACTGAAAACCGCCAAACATGTCAAGTTATCATTTGAAATATTTCACACAGGCTGCAGGACCTGTTGCGTTCTGTTAACATTCATGAACATTCATGTCCATCCTCTTGACAGTGTTCAGGAACAGCGGCCATCTTGAATCTGGGCCAGGATATCTGGATAACGGCCATATTTCGTCATTCCTCACCTTATTTATTTATTTATTTATTTACTTACTTACTTATTTACTTACTTACTTACTTGCAAAACAGCAGGAGTGAAATAGCTCTAGTTATAGTTCTCTAATAGTTCTTTCTCAGGTGTGCGGTTCTCGAGGGAAGGTAACGTTATTCAGCTAGAATTTTTTTTGGTCTATATAATATATATTTTTTACAGTCTTCTCTAAATGCTGCTTATAATTTTTAATGGATTTTAAGCTTCACAGCAATAAAAAGAATAATAATAAACCTGGATTTTTTTTGGTCCTAATTTTATATAATTTTTACACCACTATAAAAAATTACATAATAGATTTCTTTTGTTATACTTAATATACATTTGGCATTTTCTAGCTACAAATAAAAAAACATAATTATTATAATAGTAAATATTTGGTATTTTGTAATAAATAAATAAATGAAATAATAGAAAAATAATGAACAACTTACTTTAAAACTTTTTAACTTTTGGAATATTTCTATTTAGGCATGAAATTAAATAATTAATTATTATAATCTTATTAGTAATAATAGTACTTACTAAATTTTTTTAAATTCTTTTTTTTTAAATGCATAAACATTTTGTTTTTGTAATTTTAAATAAGATTTTGCAATTTTCTTTATAATTTAATAAGAAACATTTTATATAAAAAATGAGATTTTTACATTTTAACTGCTTTTTATAATAATAATAATAATAATAATTATTATTATTATTATAATAACATTATAATGATAATGATAAATATTTTGTAATACTTTAATTGCTGAATAATGAACTTTTTGTTGTTTAAAAAATGAAATTTTATGAAATAAAGTTTATTTATTTACTTTTTGACTTAAAATTTACAAATATGCGAAATTGCGGTTTTTTTTCAAGCTTCATTGTTGAAGTGATGATTTAAAAAAAAAAACAAAACATTTTGTTTTTGAACAAAACTTCTTTCAGCTCCTCAGAGTCCCGCATGAAACATTTGAGCCACACAAATTAAAGTTTAATAGTCACGCATCCATTTTTAATGATCTTGAAAGAGGCGAAATCTGATACCCGGAGCGCTTCAGTGAAGGTTTATGACTGGAGTGTGTGACCACACATACACTCCATCCGAGTGTGTGTGTGTGTGTGTGTGTGTGTGTGTGTGTGTGTGTGTGTGTGTGTGTGTGTGTGTGTGTGTGTGTGTGTGGGAGGAAGGAAGTGAAAAAAGTGAAAGAGATCAAAAAGCTGTGAAAAATCAAGTCCATATAGTAATAATGGTACACACATTGAGTTGAATTTTAAGTGGTTAATTCTTTTGAGGCGTCCAGCAGGTGTTGAGGAAGTGATGAGCCTATCAGGAATTCTCTCGCTCTCTCTCTCGCTCTCTCTCTCGCTCTCTCTCTCTCGCTCTCTCTCTGTATTTATTGTGGTGGAAGTCGCATTTTTGTACAAGTATAAACTTGTAAGTTTAGCTCTTAAAATCCACACACATACACACACACTGTTGGGTCTTCTAACCACACTCTCGATGCGTTGTGTCTCGGCAGAGCTTCCCCTCCGACGAAGGCTGGCCGTTCGCCAAATACCTGGGCGCGTGCGGTCGCATGGTGGCCGTGAACTACGTGGGCGAGGAGCTGTGGAGCTTCTACAACGCTCCGTGGGGGAAGCGCGTGGATTTAGCCAAGCAGCTGATGGACATCGCCGAGCAGCTCACCAACAACGATTTCGACTTTGCTCTGTACCTGCTGGACGTCAGCTTCGACAACTTCGCCGTCGGCCCACGGGATGGAAAAGTCATCGTCGTGGACGCAGAGAACGTCATCGTGGCTGATAAAAGGCTGATCAGGCAAAGTAAGTGGACAACACTCAGCTCCGTTTCTAGGAACTAAAGGTGTCCATGACCTGCGCGCCATGAAGGCGTTTACACACTTCAGGTCCAGCAAAGCCGAAACTGGGGTGTGTTTTATGTAAATATGTGAAGTCTATGCTGATTCTGTTCTTAACTTAAGTGCTTTTTTAGCTGCACTCCTAAATAAAGTGAATAGCGCCTACTATATTGCATGGGTTTCCTCCAGGTACTTCGGTTTCCTCCCACAGTCCCAAATCATGCACAGTAGGCTGATTGGCTGTTCCAAATCACCCCTAGGTGTGAGTGTGAGTGTGAATGGTTGTGGGTGTACTGGCCCTGCGATGGCCTGGCGAGCTGTCCAGGGTGTACCCCGCCCTCGCCCAGAGTCGGCTGAGATGGGCATCAGCCTCCCCGCGACCCTTACTAGGATTAAGCGGCTTAGAAAATGGATGGCTGGGTGGATTATTAATTGCTTAGATACAATGCTTACCACCTTGGTTACTTGGCTACATGTGAAATTCTTTAGGCAGATACTGTGCAGAATTTTTTAGGAGGTTCTGAGTACAAGAATTACAGTAATGATGTTTTATTGGTGTCTTAATATGGCAGTAAAACTTGTAACTTTAAATACTTATTTATTTATTTGTTTTTTTGTTGAGTTTTTTATTAAATACATTCTTTGTTGCATAGCTAATTATTTACTTAACGCTTGATTGTTGTTGTTTTCATAATTATCACTATACTGTAGATAGCGTACTTATTAGCTTGGTTACTTACATAGATGTTAAATTGTTTAAATACTTATTGCTTCACTACTTATATATTTTTTACTTTAATTAATTACTTAAATATGTTGTTGTATAGCTAGTCTTTTATTATTTAACTAATTATGTAATGACTTAAACTGGGTTTACACTGGGGGCACGACCACGATTCCACCAGGTTCCCTCGAGATCACCACGATTCCACCAGGTTCCCTCGAGATCACCACGATTCCACCAGGTTCCCCCGAGATCACCACGATTCCACCAAGTTCCCCCGAGATCACCACGATTCCACCAAGTTCCCCCGAGATCACCACGATTCCACCAAGTTCCCTCGAGATCAACACGATTCCACCAAGTTCCCTTAAGATCACCACGATTCCACCAGGTTCCCTCGAGATCACCATGATTTCACCAAGTCCCCTCGAGATCATCACGAATCCACCAAGTCCCCTCGAGATCATAGCGATTTGATCCCACGACCCCCCACGCCCATCACGAGTCTCTCAAATCACGGAGAATGCCGACATTGCGCCCCAGTCTAAACCCAGTGTTAGTTGCGTAATTACGTGATCACCTCCTTTGTGACTTGCGTAGTTTCTCGGTTACTTTAGGAATGTATTTATAATGCAGTTACTTACTCGAGTACCTCATTTCCCCAAATCATAATAAATGAATAAATAAAATATTTATCTATAAAATATCCACATAATCATAAATTAATATTAATATTAATAGGTGTCAGTGTTTAAATGTATCGTAGATTATTAGATGTGTATATAGGAAGCTCGGTTGGGTTTACTTCATGTTTTTCCTGCTGTGTTCTGATGAATAACAGATGCTCCCATGTTCATTCATTAACGCTGAACCTCAGCTGTCTTGCCAAGGCCCGTAGCTCTTAGACACATGGAGACGTGTGTGCGTGCGTGTGTGAGAGAGAGGTTTTGTGATGGAGTAACTGATGAAGCGGGAGTTTAAATAAAAGCCGTGTGTTTAATGCTGTGCTGTCGAGTTCAGAGACCCGAGCTGCTGCCGCCGCTGCTGCTGGAAACTGGTGATCTGGCACATGGCCATGTGTAGCAGAGTGAGGCAGAACACCAACTACGCTGCCAGATGGACTCTCTCTCTCTCTCTCTCTCTCTCTCTCTCTCTCTCTCTCTCTCTCTCTCTCTGTGT